>JAMKCH010049196.1:0-11686 GCA_023653785.1 Ophioderma brevispina | reverse complement strand
TGATCTGTTACTATAACTCACCCCAAACTTAATGTCCTTGACAGTGCAAAGAGCTAAATGTAAACAAAGCATTCTTGATGTAAATATCACAATGGCAAATGGCCATGGTTGACTTGCGCCAAGACTAAAATTTCTGTGTGCCGTTGTGCTATTTTTTGATACAGTATGATACCATTCATGTATCAATTACTTTTGAACAGAGATCACTACATGGAAGTGGGTCTCAGCTGTAGTCTATAGTTCCAGGGCTGGCCTTAGTTCTTGGTCAGTATTGATACTGAGACAGGGATTTGATTGGGATATAATTATAGGACAGCCAAGGCAATGCTCTTATTCTATTCCTGCATTATGTATTGCAGTACAGCTATATTATGGAATTGGGAATTGTAGATTTTTCTACTTAAGAAATGGCTGGAGGCAAGAACTTTTGATTTTAAAAAACAAAGAAACAAAGGCATAATTTTACCCCGGGGGGGGGGGGGGGGGGGCCTAACATTGAGGAGGAAGTATGGATATGTGCCGCCAATAAACCTCATTTGCAGGCTCTGTGCAGTTCAGTGATACCCTCATTTTCGGACCATTTCAGTTCCAGAGACCCTACTTTTCAAGCCATATTCTACCGGGGGGGCCACTCAACTAAACTGCTGTCAGCCGCGAGCAGGAAAAACGCGGGAAAGTGTAGGGTTTTCACACCGCGGCGCGGACCGCAACGGACCGCGAAAAGGGTCACAAAACAAGCAAAATGACCAAAAAGGGTATCATTTCGCACTCATCAAGGTCAGACGTTTAGGGTGCAATTGGCGGATCGGCCACTCTTACCGAAAAAATATAATTGCGACAATAACACTTATTAGGTAGACAAAGATCCTATGTAACTCATGATATTAGCCAATTTTCCGCGCTACGCGCATAAGGTCATTTTTTTTTCACAGAGACCAGATTCAGTGCAGGGCAAAGCAAATTTCGATTTGTGAAAATTTGCTAGTGCCGCTTTTAGGGTATGCGTTAGGGTTTCTCCGTGATAAGGGGTTAGTTTAGTCTGAATGAAGGAAAGATATCCGCGTTTAGGGTCAGATCTGAAAGGTCCTGCTTGGGAAATGACAACACAGGGAAAGTATGAAGTGCCCCCCGGGCTATTCTACCAAATTTTCTTCGAAAAAACCTCAAAAAGTAGCGGAAAATTGAGGGAAAGTGTGGGGCCTCAAATCAGCCCCGGACCTCAATTTTCGAAATCCGAGTGGCACATACCTTCCCCCCAAAATGTTGAGACCCCCCCATGGGAGATTTTAGTGCATTTAGGCCTAACTGAAATGTGTCACATGTGTTACTTTATATGAACTTGACAAGACAAAATGTGGAGTAATTTATTGCAAGCTGTACTTTACTACAGGTATATTTTCCATTTTTTTCTAATTTGCCGGCATGGTTGAAACAGCTAAATGATATCGAAAATAGTGACCCTTATTGTTTTGAGATGACTCTGCACACCAATGCAAATCATTTAAAAAAAAAAGTCTATGTGAACAAATTTTGTGTTTCACAATTCATATATTCTATCACATTTTTTTAACAATATATACGTTCGCATTTTTTTAAACTTTCAGTTTCTGTGGCGACCTCGGCACAGTTTTTTTTAATTACTTGTTTTAAAAAACGTTAAACGTTTCTTGACTTTTTAAGCTTTTTAATAGTCATTGTGAGCTGAAGAAAACACTATTTCCAACTGCCGCATTATGTTTACCTAGAAATAAGATACACAATCAATATCTTAGTAGAAGTTTTACCAAAGCAACTGCTTTTGTGAAGGATAACGTAATAAACAAGGTTTTCGCGGACATTATGTTTGTATTTCAAAAATATAAAAATAAATTGAGAATACAAGAAAAAACATCATTACATAATATCTACACATGTTTGGCAAATATAGAAAAGAAAACGTCTGCACTCGCGTGTATAGCAGACGACGGAAATGTACGTGTACACGTCTCTATGTGTGTTTTCTACAAGAAATTTATTCACCATAACGTAGTTGCTGAGATACATCCTAATGACTGATTAACACTATAAAATCTTATCAGTGTAATTGTTAAATAAAACTCGATGTTGGGAATTAAAGTTGTCGTTTATTTCATGATTAGTTTTTTAGATTTGGTTAATATGCGTGTTCCAATGTAAGGCTGATCATCAGTTTCTTCCCTGTCTCTTTTCATCCAATCAGAATAAGCCATATCAGCACATGATCACGTAGGGTGACCAAGGCTGGGGTGACGTATCATGCCAGAAGGGCATTTCCAGACAAGTGTGTGTTTTCGTAGGCTATGTAGGCGGAAGAAGTGGAGCAATACCGGGAGCAAGACATTAGGTTGTTTTGTTAATTTTATAATGATTTCGAGCTTCAACGACGTCTTCAGGGAACTGGTAAGACAGTGCATACCATTTTGAATCGTGAATTACTGTTTTAATGTGAAATGTACTCCAAAAAGAGGTGTGCAGAGGTCCCACCAATGTTTACATCATTTGAACCAACATGACCAATGGCCAATGCAATGTTCTGTTGTGGTTGGCACTTGCAGTAAAAGTAAGCCTAGTGCTGCATGCTGGGGGGCATTATCAGTCAGAATTATTGATGAAGTATGAGTATGAGTATTGAAAAATGACAAACAAATTGAAACGTACGGGCATGAAATTCAGGATTTCTGCCACCCAATCTCACATGCGGTTATCCGTGCTGCTGCCAAATCATCATGAAATTGACATTGGTGTTGCTGGTGGTGGAGCAGTCGGGGATAAGGCTTAGCGCTCAATCGGGCGATTCGCCGCTCAATCGGCTGTCAACTTGCGAGTGCTTAGGACTTTGATTCATCGCTAGGCCCTCGTTGCGCAGTTATCAACTCTGCGACACACAACATCGGCGCGGTTTGGACTTTTTTAGTCTGGAATCTTTCTTCTTACTCTTTTACTTAGTTTCATCGCAAGCCCTGGTCATCGGAGGTGATAAAAGGGGGTTTCTATGAGGCCGTTGCGTTTGGCACCCTTATGACCATTCTTTGGATGTTTCTACCATGCAAGTGAAACAAAAATCTAGGGCCATTTTAAAATGTGCATGTTATTTCCTAACTAGCGGGCTACCATTCCACTTACAAAATCGTCATGAGCTACTGCCAAATTTCAACACTGATCTGAGCATGCGCATTACCGTTTAGAGCAAAAGGTAATCCCGCGATGGGTCAACCATCGGGCATAATTAATGAGCGTGTGTAAGCGT
The DNA here is from genome assembly GCA_023653785.1 of Ophioderma brevispina. NCBI lineage: Eukaryota > Metazoa > Echinodermata > Ophiuroidea > Amphilepidida > Ophiodermatidae > Ophioderma > Ophioderma brevispina. The sequence continues at coordinate 8,421 of JAMKCH010049196.1, read as the reverse complement.
GCCGTGTGTATAATTCGCCGCGCAATGGCGCTGCTAGCATCCAAGGTTGTAAGCATGCAAGGTAGTTAAACTAAGTCCCTGAATATCATGACTAGAATCGTTCTTAACTTTTAATGGCTGCTGTTATCATCTAGACTATCTAGTCATGACGAGTTGTGTGTAGTGAAAAGTGCCATTTAAGCCAAGATACCCAGACAGCGTTCTGCTCTAACTTTACAAAGTGGCTTAAATATTCATTATTTGCAATAACTTATATGTATGCATTCTTGAGAGTCTTCTGCATCATGTGAGAACATTTTTCCAGATTTAAAATTCACATTATGAAATTTTCAGGTAAACTTACCCTTGTTGTGTCCTACATCGAGCTGCCACATTTGGCAGCCTGTGTACACATGGTTGACAGGAACTTTTTTGGGAAAAATTGTAGCATCGGTTACAAATTGGTAAGACAATGATTCTACTACGCTAAGATGCCTGTATGTCTAAGAAAATTAATTCTTTTTTAATTTAGAAATATACATCTCAAAACATCTCAAACCTTAAACTTAAATGGCATTGGAACCACAGAACAGTTGTAACTTTGGCCCAAAATTATTCCAATTTTAAAAATTATGCCATTATTTATGCCATTATTGGACTAGGTAAGTCAAACATGCAATGCAAGTCACATCACATTGACCCAATACATTTTACGATTATGTCAGATTATTCCTTTAATACACTTTACACTTCATTTTACAACAACTTGGTTTACCCCCGGCCCTGTAAGGTAGCCTATCCACAAATGGCGACATACCAGTGACAAAAATCCATTGGTAAATCTATGCACATTGATCATGCGGTGGCCTGTACTGATCCGATGCTGGTCAAATTATGCACCAAATTGATGCTAGAGACTGTCAAAGTTTCCCAACAAAATTCTCGCAATTCCCAAATATATTCCCTATACAATATACCGATCAAAGAAAGAGGGGCATTTTACTCACCAAAAAACAAGCAAGTTGGTCAGATTGAATAAACTCGTACTAACGTCGACACAAAAATGTCGGTAACTCGGCGAAACCAGTTACCGCTTGCGACAGAATAAAAGCAATTTGATGCATTGAAGTAGAGCTATCGATTAAATGACGTTATGATTGGTCAATTGTTTTTTTCACCAATCACGAGCTTTAAAACGAGGAAATCCCATAAGTTGGAATTTCTTGTAACCAGGTCTGGACTGTCACTTAATGAGGCGAACAGCAGCTAACAGCGCCACTCACTTGGGATTTTGCATAATTATGTTCTAGAAATCGGCGTACGATGTTTGTAAGTGCCTTCCAGTCTCCTTATATCACTTCAGGTAAAATTTGGCGATTTTATCAATGTTTTACCGGCGGCCGATGGAATCATCACCCACAAAATGGCCGGTCTATAACTTCCCATCAACCTCAAAATGGTCGAACTGTGACGTCAGCGTAGACACCCTATTGATCGAACTCAGCGAATGGGCGATATTATCCCTAAAAATCATACCACCATTTTTGTTATAACTTCGGATTATAGTAGATATTATTATCACCTTTTAATCCGTCATTAATGAGTCTGTAAAAATCCAATTCAAAGTGCCTAAATCGTACCAAAAGCTTCTGGAATTACTTCCCAATAAGCCCTTTCGCAATTTCCGATTCAAGATGCTTGTGGGTAATATCTGACGATCTTTTGGAATAACAAAACGCGGCTACGTACAATTTCCAATGTGGTGAACCTTGCACGTTTTTTTTTTCCACAAAAATTACTTTAAACCGGCTCTAAACTGGTTTTGCTTTTTGTCTGTTTGATAAGGTCATATTCATACGCCCATTAAAGAATTAGACCGTATAGTTCATAAAACCCAAGTTAGACATTCTTGTGAAAACGGCAAAGTTCACCACATGTTGCTTTTCATGTGTTGGCTTGATGCCTTCAAAATTCCTTTCCGGTGTTCTCTCCATGCAGTCATTTTTCTCACCAGCACCTACTGGTGCCTTTTGTCGCTCAAAATTTAAATTTGAAAGATTTTATATTATTTTGTTTTTAGATTCTTTGTTCTATATCTGTTTCCTGAAGCTGACATGCATATCCACCATTACAGTCCTTTCCTCCCCTCACTGATCCCCAATATTATGTATTGGTTTGTTCTGGATTTTCAATAAAAGGTACAGATAACTCGAACCATGGTATCTGTAGAAACAGTGGATCTCCTGTTCACATCTGACTTAGATCTTCGTTCAACTTAGCCATTGCATTATTCCTTTGATCTTGTTATTTTATACTACTTTTGTGAACTTGAGTTCCATTTCGTTATGTATTTCCCCTTTTTTTTTGAATACTACCATGTGTAACGTTTTTTGTATTGCTTACCCATAATATATTACGGACTTTATGAATACTTATCTGTAATGCAAGCATATAATCGATTTTTAATTATAAAATTGTGTACTGTTAACCCTAACCCGACCGTTCGTTTTGTTTGCCGACCGCCGGCCCCAAATGCAACGAGGGGCAATCTATTTTTATTTTTTAACGCCCAGTGTACAACGAGAGCCAAATTTTGCATCTCGGCCGTTTTTTCCCGGCACAGGAAATAATTAGCCGTAAAGTCAATAACGGCCAGATGCAACGAAGAACTCCGCGTCATTTTCCCCGGTAAGACGGCCCAGATGCAACGAGGACATCGCGCCCTTCCGGGAAGAGCGCCCAGATGCAACGAGGAACATCGCCGCCATTTTCCGGAAAGACGTCCATATGCCACGAGGAACATCGCGTGCTAATGCAATGAGAACAGGATAAATATAATAAATAAATAAATAAATAAATAAATCTGCATGAAATTTTAGTTAATGGTCGCCAGTCGTGAGTGGCGCGCTATTACGCTACGTCATAGTCGTGCGTTGGCTCTATTACTCTAAACGTCTGCCGGTTACGTCATGAAATGCGTTTATGCATAATTAAAAAATATCTTTATCGAAAATGTGGCGCTATCACCATCGAAATCCGAAATTGTCGATGGCCATTTGTACACAGTGCATCACCCGCCTGATGACAGCATTGCGCCTTCTGCGGGCAAAACCGTCCGAAATGCATTGAAAACATCGCATCTTTTCCCGGGAATGACGCCACCAGGTGCAACGAGGAACATCGCGTCATTTCCAGGAAGACGGCCCAGATGCAACGAGGAACCATCGCGTCATTTTCCGTAAAGACGGCCCATATGCAAGGGAACATCGCGTCATTTTCCGGTAAGACGGCCCAAGCAATGAGGTCCCATGACTTCATTTGGCGCGACAAAAAAGGTTGTTGAACGGCCGAGATGCAACGAGTAACATTTTTCCTTTTCCGACCGGTACCGCACGGTTTCCGTTTGCTTCATTGCATCTCGGCCGCGTTAGGGTTGAATTTGTCTACATATTGCATGGCTGGTAACATGCCAACCAACCTTTGTTCTACATTATTTATGTCCATTGCTCCATCTTCGTGCAGTATTACGCATTTTTTTTGACTGACGCAACTTTACGCACGCGTCAAATTTTGCCGTCTTTGTGCGCGCGTGCAAACCCGTCGCCGCTTTTTGCAAGCGCTCTCGGTTTTTATCGTATGCCTTCCATCTTGAAATTTCGCGTTGAAATTTTCCCCACATATTTTTTTTATATAATTATTGTATGCATTCCTTGTTTGTTTTTTACACAAGTCATGTGTTGACTGAAATAAAATTTAATTGTATAATATGCACGTGGTATATGTTATCTTATGACTATGTATATGTTGCAAAATCTGTGTATGTATTTTGTATTGTATGTATGTAAATCTAAAAAGATCTTCAAAATGTTTGTTGCCCGTATTATCCCTTTCTTATTTCATCTTGTGGCTTGTTTGCCTTCCAAAATTCCTCTCAGGTGAGCTCAGTGCAGTCATTTATATCCAAAGCACTAGCTAATGGTGCACTTTTGTCGAGCACTATTTTAAATTTGAAAGATTTTATGTTGTTTAGATTTTTTGTTGTTCTATATCTGTTTCCTGAAGTGACATGCATATCCACTATTATAGTCATTCCCGTCATGAATCCCCATATTATATTTCTATGTATGGTTGTTTCTTGGATTTCAAGTATAGTGCAGTCACCGCACGTGTGATCTGAAACAAGTATTCCTGTTCACATTATGGGACTTCAGATCTTAGGTCAATTAGCCATGCTTATTCCCTGAATGTTTGGGCTAATATAACAAACTTTCTCTCAATGTTTTAAAAACTAACAACATGTTTTTCACTACACACAACACTAATCACAACCAAAACATTAAAAAAAACAATAGATGATACACGGGGATCTCCCAGGTACCTCAAACAAATTCTCTTGCATCACAAAATAGACGACCAAACTAACATTGGAAGACCACATCAAACTGTCACCACCCAAAGCGTCTCACGCCAATTGGTCCAATCTTACAGCGCTAACCACCTTCCAGACTACACCATAAAATCACTTGACAACAACTAGTTCTCCCATACCTTAGCTTACTGTACCAATATAGGGGCCTCCAAACTTATTCACGACTCACCAAACTAAATATCACACAGAAATGGGCCATATTCCCACTATCACAAACTCCCCCCCAAAACTCACACTTTGCCATTTATTGCACTCACTGAAAACACTAACAGATCACCTCCCAACTTCAAACAGCGCTCTTCCATGTTTGACTAACACAACAATCATTTACCTCCGAACTTCAGCAATTACTTACAAAACAGACAAATCCACAGCTTATAACCCCAGACAGGCCGACAAACTTCATCTTCCCCTCCAAAATCTCCTCTGAAAGCACTTTATAATTCGTGCACGGCGCAAAACTTTGAATGATCTTCCGAAGCCATCACAACAAATTTACAACAAAAAATCCTGTTTAAAGGCTCATCGGAAAAAACATTTCATCACCCAGTACAATTCTTTTTTAAATTTCTCCCCCTTCCTCCCCAATTCCTATTTCTCTCACCTTTTCTTCATCCTATTTCTATCTCTCCTCCTTACCTTTTCCTCACCTTTTACCTCTTCTATCTCCGCTTCCTCAATATGAAAGATTATACATCCTCCGGCAAAGACTTGTTGATAAGTCCTCTCTCCAAATCGCGTTTCCCGTTTTCCCGTTAGTGTTTGTTTTAGCCCTTAGATATTGTTTGTTTTTGTTGTGTGTTTTTCTCTGTTTTTTTGTTATGTTTTATTTACCTATGTAAATTTCTATATCACCCACCTCTTACTTGTATAAGTATGGTAATATGATATATTTTACTTGTATGTATTCCGCGTCCATCAATAACCCATAAGCCCTATCGGGTTGTCCATTACTGGTCCTAGCATATCATCTCATAATACCTCCCCAGTGTTATCTAGTAACAGTCTAACAATTGCTACTTTATGGATTTTTATAGTTGTACTGTATTATACAATTTCTGTCACGTTCGATATGTTTATCTGAATAAAATTTGTGGCATTGAATATGCAATTAAATTAATGCAGTATCCTCGGTTGGGTTAAATTCTCCAAATAGTGTCGGATATTACCCACCAAGCATCTTTAATCTGAAATTGCAAAATGGCTTATGGCATTTTGGATGTGCATCGCCATATTTGCTCTTAACTGCTCATAAAAGCTCAGAGCCTTTTTCGGCATTAACTGCGCATTTGCAGAGCCACCTCTGTCAACATTTCAGATTAATAACGCAAACCGCGCTGATGTCAATTCTTCTGTCATCCTAATAGAAAGTTCTGTTTTTTAACCGTTGTATCCTAAAAATGAGGCTATAGTTGGCCCACAAATTAATATGCAAATGATCTAATCACCATTTTTGGGACTATATTTCAAGATGGTGGACTGGGATGTCCCGAAGGTTTGATGAAATGGAATGATTTTCTGACAATGGTGTGTTTCTCAAAATGTCGTTTTCTTTCTCAACAAAATCGCAAACTTTTTCACCTAATGTTTTGCAGAAAAATCCCCAATGAAGAAAAAATTTTTATTGGACCCGCTGAGATTTTAGATCTTTGTATTTAAGTAAAATTGGCAAATAACTTTTTTTGTGTAGATCATTTGCTTTATTTTTGTATATCACTGAAATTGATAGTAATGCAACCACCACCTCGCCGAATTTGGCGATATAAAACGCTGTATTAGGCGAGGTCCTCCTGCTTAGCGACATCGCCCGATTGAGCGCTTATCCCCGCCTGGGAGTGCCGCACAACAAAATTCTTTCTGGTTTCGCAAATACACCGTGACTATAGTTGGGAGTAATAATTTCTTGGCCAGTTACAGAGTACGCCCGCTTCCCCGCCAAAATGGCGCACCCTGGGTTGGCACGTAGACGCAGTTCACGCAACAAGCAACACCAACACGTGCGTACGATATGGCCAAGAAATTATTACTCAAACTATAGCGTGGAACACTTTGTACGCATGTAGCAATGCGGTAATGTATGGGTGTATTTACGCAGTTCTGTAAATGAGATGCTAGCATGTACGCTGTCTTACGCTGAACGGAACGCTTTATGTACGTGGTGGGTGTCTAATACGCTGGCCATGATTCTTTTGTGGAGACTGTACAGTAGTACAGCGCTATGCTAGTCCTGATGATCATCATGAGTATGACTATTATCGTGGCCAGCGTTAGTCCCAGTAACTGTGACTTCAGGCAGTGTTATCTTTTCACATTTGGACGTTATCATTTCACTGCCTCGAAGTCACAGAGTTTCAACAGAAATTAAACGCCGTATAAGCCAACGTGTGTGCAGAACGATTGTTGAACCACAAACTGCATCATTTGGTGTACATTAAATCCTTTTAGACGCTTAGTTTCTCACCTTTTGCGTTGCTGGGTATCTTGGCTGTCTTATTGCGTAAAGTGTTCTAATTTAGATCTTTCGCAGTCTGTGACACAAACTACATCGCGGGTAAATCCTACCCGCACCACCGGAAAGTGACCGCACCGAACAGTTTCAATTATTTGCTATTGACAGCAATTTGTTGTCTATCGATACAACCAGGATACAATATGGAGGACAGGACGAATTACTGAAGATTTGAAGCTCCACATTTTTACATCAAATTACACCTTCTAGAACCTATCAACTCGTAAAACAACATGATTATTAAGGTAATAAGGCAAGTGATTAATCTATTATGTGGGTGTATATCCAGTGCAGCATTATATTTTTGGCACAATACCACCTTGAATTTTGCTTTCACTAAAAGATCTTTCTTCTGCACAAACCAGTCATGACTAGATAGTCAACGATGACGACAACATACAAAAGTTAAAGACGATCTAGTTATGATCATCAGGACTAGGCCAGCGTGGAACACTTGGTACGCACATAGCAACGCGGTAATGTATGGGCGTATTTGCGCAGCTCTGTATGCGATGCAAGCACGAATGCTGTGTCTTGCGCTGAACGCTTTATGGCTTATGTACGCTGTGGGTATACACTGGCCACGATTCTTCTACGAAGACTAGATAGTTAATATTGTTGACTATCTGGTCATGACCAGTTGCTAGTTCCAATAATTGTTGCTTGCCACCTACCTTTAATGCTGGACGTTATCTTGGCGTCAAGTTATAATCACAGCCTATGAGTTTGAGTTCATACATAAGGCTCACTGGTGCAATCATGTGAAGTCAACTTATGCACTTGTCAATTTCATTCCCGGCCCTGGGGGTCCCGGGACTAGCGGGGACTTAGCCGGGAATGTACATTTTGCTGTCGTGACACCCCCGCCTTTGTCCCCGCTAAAGTAGCACGAAATCCCGGGTAGCCGGGCTTACATTTTTTGTACATCCCCCGCTATGTCCCGGCCCCTACTAGCCGGGCTTCGGTGTGACAATCCCCGTATATTCTCGGGCAATGGGGGCGGGGACTGCTTTAAAACTCTGTACAATCCCGGCTCGGTCCCGGCTATGCGACAACAGGTCTAGATATATAAAATCATATTTTGGATCGCCGGAGTGTCAGAACCGAAGCCGAAATTTCACCACATCGGAAGTTATGTTTGAGAAACAAACCTCGTTTAGTTGGTTTGTTAACAAAAATCCACATTATCCACGGCAATATCCGAGCACTAAACGTAGCAGAGTAATATGTAAACCCTGCATCATATCTGCCAACGGAAACTTCAGCCAAATAACAAGATCATCATGGTGATTGTCGTTTTGTCGGCCTACTCTGTGATAGTGACTTGCTAAAATAAACTGACAATATTCCTGGTATTTAGCAAGAAATATCAAATAGCTTTCACTACCTACGGTGATTTTATAAATTAAATGAATCAGACAAACTTCTAGTAATTTCTTGTGATTCAGTTGATATTAATTTTTTAAACATTTTCCTGTTGATTTTTGATGTTTTTCTGGCGATT
>JAMKCH010049195.1:0-106578 GCA_023653785.1 Ophioderma brevispina | reverse complement strand
TTTACATCAAAATTGACAATTCACCGAAAAAAACCATGACAAGCTAGAAAGAGTTATATAACGATTATTTAACAATGTAAATTTGGATTTCTGAATTTAATGACCAAATCAAGTGCAATTGGCAAAGTTTTAAGTCTTGATTGGAAGATGCATACCTTCGGTATCCCGGCAACTTATGGGTACCACGCCGTGGAACCGGCTTGAACCAGCCAGCACACATGGACGCAAAAATACACCATACCTAATATGCGAGCGTGACGTCAGCGTAGGGGGGGAAGTGTTCATAAACATATACTACGGCCTAATTGCGTATTATGTTCATTTATTTAGCCGTCCTAATATTACGTATTATATTATTTTATTATTTTTAAATAGTATACACATTTCCAATTCCATCACACCACAGCACCCTACCCAGGTTTTGACCTCCGGGCAAGATAAGCGACAAAAAGAACCTAAATGGAATTGGAATATGTTCTTATCCTACGCCCCACGTATACATACTTGAGACCATTTGGACTTCTTATACAAACATTTCTACTCTCCCCGGCGGCCTTATACAATCAACACTACATGGGTCCTTATACAAAATTACAGAGGGACCCCCTACCCAGATCAAACTACGGATAGCATATCTCACTACATTTCAGAAACTTAAAACTACCGATGCCACCACCTAAAGTCGCCACCGCACTAGGAAAGCGTTGTTCTGCGTAGCTTGGACGATCCTTTGGAAGTCAATGCGTTGGCGCATTTCAGTCGTCCATCGATGCCCACGTCGTAATCCATCATGATGTGCACCAATGTAGTCAAGAGTCAAGTGTCGAATTAGTCGTTGTCGTCGTCGAACTCGTAGGTCCCAGAGATCTATATTGGGGATGTTTGCTCATTGTTAATGTAGAGTCTGGAACAATGTCTGGTGGCGTTACAAAAAATCTCATAGGCGCCAGTTAATGAGGTAGCCGTAAAGGTCAGGTGACACTTACATATCCTCCTACAAGAATCCCATATTTGCAAGTACCGAAGCCGTAATTCTCAGCACGATATGATCCAGACAGCAAACACAGAGTTAGATCTCCAACATGAGTTGTTACAATGAGGACCTTACTTGGGTAGTTCTCCCCGTAACCGGCAACCCTACACACTCCGTCACCACACTGACCATTGCACTCACAAAAAATGAACTCTCTTAAACTCGTCTTTTCCATTGCAATCCTTGGTACTCTACATCTCTGCCCAACGACCTCTTGTTCAACAACCTTTACAAATGCTCCGTCACCACTCTGACATGTACTTCATAACTGAAGTCTCTCAAACTTCATTTTCCTCACTTCAGTGATACTTGGTGCTCCCCCCAAATTACACGCTACGTTCCTATTTTGCCATTGCTCCAATGGCTCAGCCTAGTACGTGCCCAAATCCGCTTCTTCATCCTCTTCTCTTGTACGACTCCCTCCAAGGATATATGAGAAGTGCTGTTGATTAGGTTTCCTCTACTTGCCACATGTGTCGCACGTACTTCTCTTCAATTTATTGGTATCTTTGATGTCCATGACAGTCACAGCTTATTTACTTGCCCTTCCGCACTGATTGAACTCTTGAAACTTGAATTGAAAGTTCAATGACTCTGACCTTAATATATAAAGCCTGTTCCAAACCCTACCTTCAGCACTAGTTTTCTACCATGCATCAACTGATGCCAAATGGCCCAAGTCTATAATTATCAAAACACTGGAATTACAGCAGTCTTCTCCACTATTAACTTCAACATTTATACAAGAAAATTTTGAAAAACAAAACTAATCTATTAAAACTCAACGAAACAGATTTATCTACCATAAAATGGTTGCTCAAATGTCATTCCCAGCAATGGGCGGTGGCAACTTTTCATTCCAGTCGAAGTTATTAAAGCGCACTGGCATATTTTCATAAAATATGAAAATTTTCAATTGCTCTCAAATGATAGTCTAGGCCATTTTGGAAGAACAGAGATACATTTTACACATAAAAATAAAAAATAACATACCCCAAAAACATATAGGGACATTGTATGAGGGATAAAGATATCCAGGTAATTGTAGGCCAATTTTAAGTTTTCCTAACTTTATCACCAAATGTGTATATTACAGGAATATTTTTGACTCGTACTCACTGATATTTAAACCACAAAGGTTATAGACCGATCAACAGTGTGCATAGCGTGGGAGGAAATGCATACGGCGTGCGGGTTTTGTGTTAAACGCCATTTCGTCGTCTGCCGAATTTAACGTCGCCGGCGCCGTTAAATTATAAAATCGTTCTGTTACCCATAAGGAAGCTGATGTGGTCTTAATCATTTCGGTGAGGGTTTTGTATATAAAAGCTTACAACCCCTGCAAAAAGATCGATTTTGAAAAATCTTGAGGCGCCACTATTTTTCCAAATGTGCCAGTGTATCTTTAAAATCTGCAACCAACACATCATGCTGCACCTTTCAATTTTAATCTCCAAACAGCCTTTACCTCAGCAAGGCGTTGGTTGGCCATTCACCCCATTACCATATCAAGATTGACTGTTTAGGCTGAGTCTTTAATGGATATTAGGGCCAGGTTAACAATGCAAATAAAAATTGAATTAATGGCGGTGACCTCACCTGTTATAGTGTAGAATTGAAAAGCTTAAAATACCCTCAGAACACTGTAATTTATTTGATATGGACAATCCTGCAGGCGAGTGCTCACTTTCGGCTACGCTGGCTGCCAGTGGCAAAAAATGGCCGAGTGTAAAGAAATGAGTGTCCCCCATGAGAGGAGTGTCCTAGCTACCATAGCAACCATGTAAGGAATAAACCGTAACCTCGTAGACGAGGTCATTTGGGTACCGTGCTGAAACAATGATGGATACAGCACTTCAATGGAGAACACAATAGGGACCAGATGGGTGGTAGGACACTCAGTCACACGGACACTGTATAATATGACACCGGAACGCGAGCAGGCATGTCGCAAAAGGCCAGCACATGCGGGCCGGGATTATCGATTTCGTAATCAGAATGCTCATGTCATCCGGCTTTTAAGCCACTGTCACACATCAACGTATCGTGTCTACGGAAAAAAAAAAAAAACACCTATACACGAACGCCATTTTTGGCGATTACGTACGGTAGTATACTTTACGGTGATGGTCGTTTCAGGTCCGTCAATCGTTATCGTTCGGGGGTGAATCGTTAATTACGCAATACGTTGAAATGTTTTGAGCATGCACCAAACTTCCAACGTACTCCTGTTAAACGAATCACGTACGGTTGTCTTGCGTTAATTCGTCCGCTAGTCGTACGCTATTCAATCGTTGATGTACGGTAGGCATCCCGGTGCTATGGAGAGGGCGGCTAACATCCAGGACATGGGACGCATCAATTGAAAATATGTATAACGGGTTAATGCCGAATACATAACGGACAAAAACGCATGAACTAACGAATGTCTAGAGTATGAAAGCACAGAACGTGTGAATACAGTCCACCTAACGAATGTCAACCGCATCACTGCCGAAAGCATCGGAGAGTGAACGGGTAGTGAACTGGCCTTCGAGGTCATATAAAGAGGACGAGCCTTTGGAACGGACCCACGGCCGAACTGTGATCCGATAGGTAAAAGAATGCAAACTGACGTCAGGCATGGACCTTTTACGATCTCTGCGACGTCTAACCTAAGTACCTAAGTACGTTTTTGCGTTACTCATATGTTATGCGTTCGTTTGGTATGGTGCACATCTGGTTTCTTTACTAGATCATGGTGTAAAGTAGAAAAAGTCCACCCGGACTCCCGGAGCCATAGACCGTTCTCATACACGACAGTGGAATAAAGCCTGAAACTAATGTTACGCGAAGAATCAACTATTTTACCGTTGAAAGTTATTATAGTCCGCCGGACTCATAGTCCGGCGGACTATAGTACACCTGCTCTCGCCAACCAATAGCTATTTTTCGTTCGTTGATGTCCGTTTATTATATACGTTATATGTAACACGTGGTCTTGCAATTACTCAATTCATTCAATTTATTCAGCAATAACATTAATTTGAGACCATTTTCATCGAAATCTGTGCATTATTTGCAGTTTTTACCCTTTAGTTATAGATCAAAATATTGACCTTTGACATTTTTTTGCTAATAACCCCTGAATGATCCATCCCAGATAGGGCAAACTATACCTTTTCTAAATCCTTATGATGAGAGGAACACTTGGTGAGGGTTTTTGCAGGAATATCATCAATTTGTGAGTTGATGGTTTATATTTCGATAAAGTGAGTGTAAGTTTAAGAGGAAGAAGTTGGTGTAATCTGAAAATAAGATACGTTGGTGTGTTAAATGTTTGTGATATCATTCATGTAGATGATGAAGAGTATTATGGCGATCTGGGGAACTTCCACTGTAACTTCGGCGGTGGACGAATATAGATTGAGTGCAGTCTTTGAGATAACTTCTGAACCAGTTCAAGGCAAAACCTTGTAAAGAAGAATAGTGGCATAACTGTGGGGGCCGGGGGAAGCTCCCCCCCCCCCACACACACACACACAAAATCGGGAAGGGGAGCAAAAAATGGGATGGGGAAAAAAGAGGGAGATGAGAAAAAGAAAAAAGAGGGAAAGGGAGAAGAAAGGGAAAAGAAGAGAGGGAAAGAGAGAAAGGGAAAAGAAGAGAGGGAAAGAGAGAAAGGGAAAAGAATAGAGGGAAAGAGAGAAAGGGAAAAGAAGAAGAAGAGAGTGAAAGAGGGAAGAAGAGAAAGTGGAAAGGAGAAAAGAATGAGGGAAGAGAAAGGGAATGGAGAAGAGAAAAAAGGGAAGAAGAGAAAGGAGGGCGAAGATGAAAGAAGCGAAAAGAAAAGCAAGATTTATTGTAGCTTCAAACAAATTTATTGAGAAATCTGTGCTTTGAAGCACTACTTTTTTACCTTCTAAGATGGCCAAACCTAGGAGCTTCCGGGGGCTCCAGCCCCTGGACCCGCCGGGGCTTCGCCCTGGACCCCACCAGGGGCCCTAAGGCGGGACCCTGGACCCCACCCATGTAGGTCTTTGCGGCAAAACGCTCGCACATTAATCATCCTCCCAAGCTGGTACACTGTTAAAAATAAAACCTGTAAAAAACAGGCATTTGACTGGCAGCTGGGACTCACTACATGCAGAACGTAGAATAACTGGAGCCGTAAAAATACGAAACCATTGCAGGGAACGTAAAATAACGGCGTACAATCTCAGCTTCAACGTTATTGTTGGTTTTTGACTTAATTCTTTAAACAATATTAAGGATTAAAACGTCATTACAATCCTCTGAACAAATTTTCACATTGTAGCTATGGCATCATACAAACGTTGTATTTACGTTACCACGTGGTTGTAAAAAAGTTATATTTCAGGCAAAAAATTTTGAGAAAAAAGGCAATAAACAAAGGGAAAACGTGAAGAAATAAAGATGTTTATACATTTGTTTTATATGGTAATGTACACATTCTAATCAATTACTTAATCATCATATGAATAAACTTAATACATGTACCTTACATAGATTCGAACCCGGGCCTTAAGATTACAAGTCCTAAACCTTATCCACTACACTACATGACCTTACTGATAGCAGATGCTAAAATTAAATATATATATGTGTGTGTACTACTTTTTTTCAAATTAAACTAAAGTATAATACAAAAAGCAGGAAAGAGTTCCCTAAACTATTTTTAAAATGATAGGGAAATAAGATTTTGCATTTTTAATGACGTTACTTACGACGTTATTTAACACATTTTATAGGTAAAACGGTTTTCATAGTTCGTATTCTTACATTAAAAACAAGCAAGTTACAAAAGAACGTAATATTACGGAAAATATAATAACGGTCAGCGTATAAATACTACCTTTTTTCAAAATGTGTAGTATTACTTTTAAGCAACCGTTTATTTACATTTTTCTGCTTCCAAATTGTAATTTTATGTTAGGTATAGGTAATAAAGCATGAAGATTATTGAATAATTGAGGTTTACCGTAATTTAAAAGGTAAAGTCTGGTAAAATCAGGAACATTTTTAACAGTGTACAAGAATCGGGAAACTCTTGAGTCTTGCCCACCCCCGGAGGGTGAGGACTGGTTACGCCCCTGAAGAAGAATATTGTGATCTATTTTGTCGAATGCCTTGGAGAGGTCCAGAAAGATTTTCATGGTGTGCTGTTTTGGACTTCAAGCATTTCGAAGGTACCCGGATCCTGCCGTTATATTTGTCATCTGTGCTTTCCACCTTTATACCAACCATCAAGTTCACTCCGTTCATAATCTGAAAAGTTATTGAAACTTCCATTGGTCAACCTTAAATCAGCCGGTAAACATTTTCATTTTGCTGCTTCAGCTGTATGGAATTCGCTTCCAAACAGCATTCGCAGTATCCCCAACCACCAAGACTTCAAACATCAGCTTAAAACTTACCTTTTTCATGCTCTTTCGAGCTTTTCATGGCTCAGAGCTGTTTTAATTTGATTTGTATGTGTTGTCTGTTATGGCGGTCTGAGTTCTTTTGAATTTTTGCGCCTTATCAGAACTATTTATTATTATTATTAGTAGTAGTAGTAGTAGATTTTTTATTTTTAAGTATTTGATTAAGATGTTAGTTAAAGGAGTACCATATATGTGGAACGTTTTGCCAGAAACCGTATTGTGCATCAACAAGAATGTTTTGATTGAAAAGACGATTGTGCACAATGTTTTTCCAGGATCTTTGAAAAGGAAGGACAGAAATTGGTCTGTAGTTGGAGATGTCGTGAGGATCTTTACTTTTAAAGATGGGAATGACTTTGGCTGATTTTAGATTATGGGGAACTATGCCTGAGGTGAGTGACTGGCTAAAGATGTGCATAAGAAGTGATACTTCAAGACCAGACCAATTCACTATCACACCTATGACAGAACTCCCAACTTGTACATGTGATAGCAATCTTCCACGTAAGGAATCGGTAACCTTGAACAGGATCGCACAGGTGTCGGTCGTTTAAACAGCTATATGCACCGATGCATGGGCCTGCGACCATCTCCAGCCTACCAATCTGGCTCTCCATCACAGACTGGGGATCACATTCTCAATTAGTGTCCTACCTTTCGTCCACCGGTGGATACCCCCAATCAGTCAACAGTGAGCTGGCTCAACCAACTTCAACACATTAAGTAGAAGAAGAAGATGACAACGACGACGACGACATCATGCATGATGTTTTCGAACGTTTTGTTAGCAATACCAGGGTCAAGATGAGAGTGACCCTTGCATTTCATCATCAATTTTAATGGGGTAAAAGAAGATTGAGTTTTGAATTCCGTTAGTAAGATGTGCATGGAATGGAGTGTTTGGAAGCTTTTGGAGGTGGAATTTTGTTAGCCAGAGTTTCGTTTCAAGCTGTTATACTTCATTAATTTCGTGAATATATAGAACTATAATGAGCCAAAAAGTGAACAATTATAATTTGCCATTGGGAGTTTAAGCCTATTTGACTATAACTAAAAATAACTATAGAGATGTGAACATACACGCAAAACGTGATTAAAGCCATATGATGGAGTTGAACGGCCATTGTAGCATAACACCATAATTCTTATCGCAATGATTTGCAAATATAGTAGGGAATATCATATTTTATCAGATGACCTGACGTAGATGGACTGATAGAGTTAGGTTAGGCAATTATATATTATCATACCACCGTTTAGTTATCTCTTGCATACATAACTCTATACCACAAATTTCACGTAAATGTTATTGCACTACCATAGGTTACTGTCTGT
Source organism: Ophioderma brevispina (assembly GCA_023653785.1). Taxonomy (NCBI): domain Eukaryota; kingdom Metazoa; phylum Echinodermata; class Ophiuroidea; order Amphilepidida; family Ophiodermatidae; genus Ophioderma; species Ophioderma brevispina. Next base: position 98,784 of record JAMKCH010049195.1, on the reverse strand, counting down.
GTATAATAAACTTCCAGAATCTGGAATTTTATTTAAAAATTAAGATTTTCTATAATTATGAAAGAAGTCAATTTGAGCTTAGCTAATCCACCTAGTGATTAGTACTTGAAAAAACATGCAAAAATACGATTTGTTTGAAAATTGAGAAAAATCGTGAAATCTCCAAGTCGGCCTTTAAAACCGGTGCCTTTAACCAGTTCTTGGGTCTTGTGAATCGCTCGACCCTAAATCCTTGTACGTTGCGCTTCGCCTTTATGGTTAGCCAAGACGGTCATTATTCGAATGGACCCGGACGAGTGGGGAAAAGTCTCGTTCGAAAAAACGAACGGGAAATAGCTTTTCAGCCAATCAGAATTCGGAATTGGACAACGGACTTCAGATTCTCTGGAACTGCAAAGCCATTGTTATTGTCCATGACGTTAAAAGCTTTTGAATTGTTTTCACAGCCCGATTTAGATTGAGCTACAACCTCATTCACGAAGAAAATGAAACTCAAACTTCTGCTGGGAGTTCAATAACTTTGATCGTATATTTCATCATTTATTCAAAAAGGAAACGAAGATGAGCAAAAATCATGAAAGAAATTTTTATTGGCAGCTATCACCTAACATCTTGGTGCAGAACCAACACCCATAACTTTATCATATTAATATAAGACTCTTTTCTATTCAATTAAAAGTTTGTTCGGCACTGATTCACCTGCATTTCATATAGGCGTATGATTTTCGATTTCTGCCATGAACGCAATAAATTGCATATAGAAATGGGGTTAGGCGGACGGGGCAAGTTATGGGTTTGGTTCTGCACAAAGATTTAGGTCGCAGTTTGCCAAACATTTTTTTTCTCATGAGCTTTGTTCACCTTCGTTTCCCTTCGAATAAAGGATGAAATATATGGTCAAAGAAAATTGAACACACAGTAGAACCTCTACCTTTATTTATTCGTGAAAGAGGACAGGTAATTTGTGTTCCACGTCATGGAAAAAAATAGTTATATCTTAAATCGGGGTGACGGTATAATACCTGCAATCTTTTCAGTTGCATGGATAATGACAATGGCTCTTCAGTTCCAGATGAAAAAGGATGTGCAGTGTTTGGTCTTCTACATACCGAGCGGATTTACTTATCAATAGCCCCATTATTTGCTGGAGTCAATGAATCATGGTGTACATCCCGTAGTCACTGATATTCAGGGCATATTGAGATGATATTTAATTCATTTTATCGAGAATGTGCACATACTAGATGTGAGAACACATGTAGAAATGATTTCTATAATTTTAGGAAATTATTTCGGAAGAATTATGTACTTCCCAGGGGTGCGCCACCTTGATCCTTATCCGAGCATCTTTTTCGCTTTGGCCTCATGGCCTAAATGTAGGTGATGGAAAAGATTTGCAAACGAATGGGGGCACTGATCTAAAAAACAGGCCAGTTCTCTTTAGCAGTTCTTTAGACCCACTGCTTTGCCACAAAACTCACAGATTTAAGCTCCTTGGGGAAATTTTGCTAGTTCTTCAGCTCGACAACATCTAGCTAATTAGTTAGGTCATTTGGAGCAAGTCCGTGACCGTGGAGAGCAGAGCATCTTTTCTCAGTGGCTTTGTCTTCTATGAAGGTCATTAGCGGGGATATACCCTTCGTGAAATTGTGGGCGGAATCCAGGAGGGGGAACATTCATAATGCCGGGGTCAAAATGAAAAATACCTAACCAAAACCTAAAACCTAACCAAAAGTGTTCGTCTTGTTGCTGGAAAAATGTTTACATCATGCACGCGTCGCCCAAGTTCATCCCAAAGATGTTCAATGGGTGAAAGATCTGGTGACCTGGATAGCTTTGGAGGTAAACGATGTGGTTGTCAACCAAAAAAAAAACAGAAGTTCTTGCTGTGTGTGTGGTCTGGCATTGTCTTGCTGGATCAGGTCTTCGTGTTCCCTTATTAGTGGAAGAACTTCATCAATGTATTGTTTTGCAGCAGAGGGTGTTTTGAATCAATCCCATAATGCATTGTAATGTGCCTATACTGTAGAGTACTAAACAAATGTCAATACTTAGGGATAAAAAGTGTTCAAGAACATGTTAACAAGTTTAAGAACCACATTTAAGAAAGACATTTCATGATCATGCTAAACATTTAAAACGCCTTGTGGGCTAAAATGAGTGTAAAAGTCAGGATTTTCATGTGTTAAGAATAGGATTTTTGTGGGATCACATGACCTTATGGAGTTGAAATTTCCCAAAACTGGTGCATTGTGGGATTGACTCCAAACACCCTCTGGTTTTGCAGTTTATGTACCAGTTATTCTTATGAGTCCTTTCCTTAACTACACCAAATTAAACCATCACCGATTCTCCACCACATCTGCCATGCATGTTCCTTAATGTCAAGGAACCTCTCCGAATGCAACCTGCGGACTCTGACTCGTTAATCATTGACGTCCAAACAAAGCATCAAAAGACATAAGAATGACTTATGGCACCAGAGGACAGTAAGAACAATTGCGAACATAGCCCAAGTCCGCCAGCCTCTGAGAAACGGCGTAGCGGTACCACCGATTTTTTTTTTCAAAAAATCGGTCGGTTCTCGACATGCCTCCCTTTGACCTCATCTAATTTAAAAACTAAATCAGCAATCTTAATAATTTGTTTTACAGCTAAACGGAGAAAACTCCAAAAAGTGCAAACACAGCTGCAATCCGATGTTTAAAAGTGGAATTATAGCCTCGCCAAAATAAGTTACAAAACTACAATCCTACAACTATCAACAAAATGCACATGCGCAGTTTTACCGACTGATCACTCGCCCAGTCCAGTTAAAAGTTCACTTCCGCGCGAACGTATTATATAAAACACATAGATCGCATATGTAAAAGTAAGGGCGTGTGGTGGTGCCCTTCAGGTTTCACACCACTAAATCCTGGTCCCATTCGTTCCTGTACAAAATGGGCGAGATGAAAACGTCATTTTTCCTCAATGGAACATCTAGACCTTAAAGCTAACATTCTGCTTGAAGATCATCATATCTCCTACCTAATCAATCATGAAATTAGGGAGTGACCCCAAAATTTTCGAGCTACTGGACCGCGAAGACTAGCATGCACCGTGGATCCCGGAGGTCACAGCACTTTTTCAGTCAGGTGTTCCCTGTAAGAATATGGTTTAAAATTGGTTTGTCGGATCAAAATAACATATAAATGACAACCTTTTTTTGATATTCCTACAGATTTTATACTTATTATTGATAGCAACCATGATTTAAACCCAATTCTCGCCTTTTCTCTCAGTTTTTTACGGTATACTTAGACGAGGGTAACCAAAAAAAAACCCCACCTCATCTGCAGTGTGGGCTGGACTTACCTTTCATTTTCTCACGTTATTTACTGGTGTGAATCCTTCATCTCCAGGTTTCGAAAAGGCCATCACTAAATTAATTTGTACTCTTATGATCTTACGAAAACGTGAATCTAAACTCGTGTCGATAACTCCCCCAGGCCTGGGCCTTTGCAGATATACTGCCAAAGATGGGCAAACGTGCCCTGCCGTTTGATGTGCATCAGTAGATTAATTTCAAGACAATTTTGAAGAATGATACGGAGTAAGTTATTTGAAATTATTGCAACAATGATCTTTTTATGTGCATTTTTTGTTTCCTTTTTTCCAGAAGCATTGTTGTAGTACAAATGGTCATGTCAAAATGTGCAGAGCAGTCGGGGGATTTAAAAGAGGCGAGGCTAATCTGTAAGACACGTAGCTTCGCCTGTTATTGCGGTAACAACATTTCAGTCTTGTCTGAGAGCAGACAGAGGTATGTATATATACACTATTATGTTGTTAAATTGTTAGTCTCAATTTTGATATTGATACTTTTGAATAGGCCAGTGTCGTTGACTCTGCAAACAATGTACAATATAGACCACCTCCATCCAAGGAAAATGGTTTGAATTGGTCAACATTTCCTCAATCAGTTTTGAATATTCATTTTTTTTATTTTTTTTATTTTTTTTACGTTTTTCTTTTTTTTGTGTATATTTCAATATGCTTGTTGATAGACCATCAATGTACTGTGTGAAACGTTTCATCACATCTTTTGAAACTGCAGGCCTTTACCAACATGTTTTTGGTCCCACCCACAAAGATGGCCACACATTAGATCTGATTATGACAAGAGCTGGTGCAGATGTAAAACATGGTTAATTCATGCAATGTATTGTATGAGAAATTAGCTTCAGACCACCATATGATTCAATGTATTATAAATCAAAGTAAACATGGTTGACAAAAAAAGTTCGCAATTTTAAGGGTATTGATCACAATCAATTTAAATCTGATATTTCCTATAACCTGCAAGCTATTCCTGCGAATGTCTCACCTGATATTCTCATTGATCAATCTGATATCAAAATGTCTACTCTTCTGAATAAACATGCTCCTGAATAGATCAAAACTCGCATCATAAGGCCAAGATTCCTTGGTTCGATAGTAACATCAATGATCAGAGACGGCTCAATAGAAGGTATGAAGGGAATGGCTTAAAAATCGTGGACCCCAAAGATAGGGAGTGTACCCAAAATAAAAAATCATTGTGTTAACCAAAACTTTTGGATAGGCAAAAAACTGAGACTATAAGGCTAATTGTGTACATAAGAGTGTGTTTCAAACAGTCAGTTCTCTGTTAAACAAGAACGTTAGACGACTGCCAACTGGTCTCTCTACACAAACATTGTTGTTTTAATAGTTGTCACCTCTTTAGAGATACGGTTGGCAAAAATTCGTTCTGATGTCAATTTACAAATGATTCAGAGCGTTGGTAGCAATATGATCAATCGAGATAGTAGTAAACTTTGTGATTAACAGGGTTAATAAAAGATGTTTTTTTAGTGTTATTGTGAGTCTCCCTCAACAACCTGGCAAACTTGAATGTGTTCCAATATGGTTACTAAAAAGACCACTTAAGGTGTTCCTGCAATTTATTTACTAGTGTTCCCGCCAAAGTATTTGGGCGTGCACTAATACTCCAATTATAAGAAAACCTCTGAATTGTATGACATATCAATTCCGGCCATGTTTTTAACATAAAACTTTCATATCCAAAATACTTGAAAAACATTGTTGCAGACAGCTGAAACAATATTTACTGAAAATGGAATTATTGATGTACCATTAGGCATAAAATGTCAAGAAGAGTACAGAGACGGCACTGTTGAAAGTGCAGAGTGATATACTGGATGCTGTAGACAGGCGAGAAGTGGTTTTTCTTGTCATGCTCGACCTGTCCGCAGCATTCGATACATCGACATAATTATCGCCTTCAAAAGAACTTTGGCTATCTGGGAATGCTCTCAACTGGATTAAATCTTACCTTGAGAGTAGAGTTACCCAGGTCCATAGATGGAAGATTTTCTGAGCTCTTATCTCTGATATGGGGTTTCCACAGGGCTCCGTATGGGGTCCATTGGGATTATTTGGTACACTTCCTGTGGGCCCAGTCTGTCATTAAAAACATGGACTAAGAATTTCACATTATGCTGACGACACCACAATTTATCGCATTAACCCCAAATCTCCCGGAGCTTGTCAAAACTGCGTTCAAACATTGAGCAATGCATAGCAGATTTGAGAAACTGGATGTCAGACAATAAGTTAAAAGCTTCATCCAACCAAAACTTAAATTTTAGCTGGAGCTTAACCAAGGACTGACTAAACTCCCATTATCTATGTGTTCCTAAAATGTGGTGATGTTGATGTGAAACTGAAATAAAACCAGCTGCACAACAGTATAAGAATCTCGGTAATCATGTTCATTGCGCACATGTCTTGACATCATCATCAATAACTTAGTCATATGTGAATAGTCATCTCCGTAAAATTCGACGAATAATAAGTTAGGTTTCTTGATCAGGATACTAAACATAATGTCATTCGTTCTTTCATTCTGAGCACGTTTGGACTATGTTGGACGCACTTCTCTATGGCGCAAAGTCATAGATATTTATCGCTTAATATCGTCCAACTTCGGCCGACCGTTAAAGTTGAGTATATCACATTTGTTTTGAAGAACGGGATAGATAAAGGGTGTGTAGAATTAGATCGCCGGGTGCCAACTTGGCACCCTTGGCGTTTTGCGAAATACAAGATGGCGTCGCCATTAATGATAATTATCTATTCGACCCTATATTTTCAGACTATGGAGTTACTAGCTATACTATAGGACCCATGAACAAGTGCATGGCACTGGTAACAGTGAGTCCTCTTCAAATAAAAGGAAGCAAAATCTAATAATTTAAAATATGCCCTAGAACAGCAAAAAACATGAGATCAAAACAAACATGAAGTATTAGATTTACGCTGTTAGACCATAAAAATGTATTCTGATACTTTTAAAGTTTTGTATTGTAACATGACGTCCAATCCAATATGGCGGACTAGCCAAAAACGTGAATTCTTCACGATATCAGAAGAAAGACATCTTGTGTCTAACACATAACCTAATTAAACTTCATGTCTATTTTTATTTAAAAATTATTGGATTGGCTTCCATTTTGAATTGAAGTATTCACCTAATGTTACAAGTTGCCTACACTTGTTTATGGATCCTTTAGTATAGCTAGTAAATCCATAGTGTGATGAATATAGGGGTTGAATAGATAATTATTCATTTATGGCGACGCCATCTTGGATTTCTCAAAACGCCCAAAGATGCCCAGGTGGAACCCGGCAGATTATTCTTTACAAACCTTAATCTATCATTTTCAGCAAAAAAATTGTTTATATACTCACTGTACGGTCATTGAACGTGTTCTCTCTGACTATTACAAGCTCTGCAAAAAATAAATAAAAGCCATTAAAACTGAATTTTCAATGCGAAAAGACTTGGGACAGTCTTGAGACAATATGGGAACAAGCTCATTGGATCTCAATCGGCAAAGCATCAACTTCAAATATATGTATGTAGGTTTTAATATTCATGGTAATGCCACTCAGGGTGTTCTGCACGATTTCATCTCTTTCATTCGTTATACCAGAAACGGGACACTAGAGCGGGAGCAAGGACTGGGTCAAAACATCATCGTTCATGTCCACTAAAATTCAGTTTGATTACCTTGGTAGTGTATGGACCCTCTACATCAAATGGAAGATAGTTAGTGGTGTCAGATTGTTGTGTAACTTTTTCAATAGGGGCCAATTTAAGTTTACACAGGGGTCAAACTTTTAAATTACTCCAATATGTTGCAAAGTATGCCTTATTGTCCGTCTAGTCATCAAAGGATCAAAAATGTATAGTTTGACCAATATGACCATTGGTTTTATAGTTATTGGAAAAAATGGCAAAAGTACAAAAAAAGGTCAATTCCTTGGTACAGGGGTCAAAATTCAGAAGTTGTCACTTTGTGGTTATAAAAAAATGAACCAAAGGTTCATCTAGCTTAAGGTGTCAAAATAAGGAATAGTTTGTAGCATTTGCAGTGCAAAGTTATCATGCTATGTTACCAAATAACGTCATGGGGCAACATAATCCAATTGGCATTGACCTTCTTTGCCCTTTATCTCGGCATTAACAAAATCAAAACTATACTGTTGGATCCTCATTTTCCAAAGGCATAATTTGCAAGCATTTAAAATATAACTCCAAGAACTTTCAATGTTTTACCCCTGTAACAATTGAGTTTGACTTTTTTTTTTTCACTTTTAGATCCATTTTTACCCAAGAACTCTAAAACAATGGTCCATAGACTGTCAAAAAACTATACTTTTTGGATCCTTTGTGTGACCTATACGGACAATATGGCGGCATTTTTTCAACTTGATTTGAGTAATTTAAAAAAGTTTGACCCCTGTGTAAACTTAAATTTTCCCATTATTGAAAAGTGAACCACCACACTTTACACACCGTAACCCTTGCATTTATGTAGAGAGGTCCATACTAAACTACTAAGGTGTCAAACCTTAGAGATGTAGTCGGGCATGAACGAGCTCCATAACAAAATACCCTTTGATATTCTGCTCCCTGCTCTACAAAGACATAGATCATCTATGACCACTTCACTTCTTGAGCCTCATTTTTGGCCGGAAAACATTGGGGAAAATCATTTTAGTTTACTGCACCCCCTCTTATGGAAGCCCTCCCAAAAACAGCCGGGGGCCCGTCACGTTGTTCTTTCAAAAAAGATTTGAATTTCCTTCTTGTACACCCAATTATTGAGTGGTTTGTGTATTAAGATTTTCTTTTTTTACCATCTTGATTTTTTAATGTTTCTTTATTTTTTTGCGCTTTGATCTTCGAGTGGAAGGCCTTTAACAAATATTGTTATGTATGTCTATAGTATGGTAAGTTTCAGCGATTGTGTCACAACCAACAAAAGTTGGGCCAATCTCAGGTGTCGTTTGCAGATGTGATATAGATCGGTCCATCCGGTCATAACAAATTACTTTTCTTTCTGCCACTATTCATAGTATTTTTTATTTTGGTTTACAATAAACAATATTCTTTTTAATAGTTTTGGCCAAACCCTGATATTTGACTTAAAAAACAAATGGCGACCAAAATACCAATTTTGACTACTAAAAATCGGCTAAAAATTATTTTTTCCGTCCATAAATGCCGCAATACTCTGAATTTCCTATTTTAATTAACAAACACGTATTGTCTTTTTTTTTCCTTTCGAAAAAAGTAAAATTTTCAAAATGCACCTTTAATTTTGAAGTTCAAAATAGCCGCCACCAAGCCATACATTTATGATTACCTCAAGTGTATTTTTTAAGAATATGATCGTAAAGTAATGATGCAGTGTAACTTAATGTTGAGCTACTACAAGAAAACTTAAGGCATTATTGTTTCATCAAAAAGGGCGACTAAAAAGAATTCAAGATGGCTGACTTTACAAGTTATGTATATTAGAATCATTAAAAATGCTGATTACAAGCTAAATTCAGGTGTCAAAAAAGTTGTTGCAAGTAGATAAACTTCAATTTTCAAAAAAAACCCTCCAACCTGGACTTATTCTTTATTAGGACAAATTAAAGGTTTGCAACGAGGACTGATTTCAAATATCAGGTGTCCCTAAAAGTAAACACGAACCAGTACTGATTTTGCCCTGAGTACGCTTCATCAAAAATATCCCCATCTGAAAGGATTAAGACAAGAAATGTTTCTGTGTAGAAAAATTGCCAAAATTTCTAATTTCGTATAGGAGCAGAATACGAAATCAGCCTAGTTTACATGAAATATAGCAAATCAAAATCGCCTTTTTCTCTCTTGTAACGACATTTCTGTAGGAAATATCAGGCACGAAATCTATTGAGTGTTAATTCCTATAAGAAATTTACTATTATGGCACAATTTGGGTGCCTCAAAATCTCTCGTTGACCTTAAATATACCCTATGTATTATCAGTGCAAATAATATGACAATCGCCTTCCCAAGCCAGAGTATGGCAGATTGTAAAGGCTGTATTTTTCACCCTGTTGAGAATTAGCCGTTCGCGACGCGGTAGAGAAAACAATTTCATTAATCAAGAGAAGTTCATAAAAAAGCAGACAACTTGTACATAAAGAAGGAGTCACAACACAGATAAGTTTCCGCCAATTCAACCAGCCTCCAAGTCCGACAATTTTAGTAATCGTTCCTCACATTGTTGATTCCTGTTTAGTTAATGGTTATGTTTGAGTCAATTAAGCTCTCTTGATAAATAATCATCCGTTCTTTAAGAATTTCAAAAAGTTCAAACAGAGTTCAGCCATAATTATACCCAATCATCCACGATTGACGAGGTTATTCAACTGCAAGAAAGCCCGTTCGTTCGTGAGTGGTCAAACTTGTTATTGTCCAAATTTCGCTGGTTACGCGCATACTCTGTCAAGAGCGGGTTTTTTTTCACCAACAAGGGGATGGCGCTTACCATTGCCATACGCAAATCAGCGGTATCAGACGCCGTACTTAAACCTAAATCAAAATCTATAATTTGTGCAGGATCAAAGAAGTCGGGAGATTTATGTTAATTATGAGAATTAAACAAAGATATCACGAAACACCTCAAATACCAGAAGAGTGTGCACTTCTTGCAATTAAAATGCCAAAATGGAATCTGAATGTTGAAAAATACTTAGCCTTACATGCATAATACATGTATAATATTCCTACGTTACTTTCGGTATTTAAAATGACTAGCAACCGGACTCTATCACCGCCAAAAAGGAGGTTAGCGGGCTTTTGTTCCCCCCCGGGTTAATGTTAGATCTAGGGGAAAATTCACATATAAAAAACAAAGCAGGGGTCGGTTCCGTGATTTTTGAAAGGTGCAAGCAAATGCAGTTGAGGAAATATCTGCGATCACCGCACTGGCAAAAAGGGAGGTAGCATATTTTCTTGTTAGATCTAGGGGCGATTTCCCCCTTAAAGCAAGGTAGGGGTTTGCTCCTGTGATTTTCTTGTGGCATTTAAATGCAGTAAAGACGTTAGAGCTAGAAGACCCATTGTTTTTTTCCACTAAAAAACGTCTTAACTGCATTTAAATGCACTTTTCAAATCACGGCGGACTCTGCTTTTTTTCAGGGGAAATTTCCCCTAAGATCTACAAGAAAAATAACGCCTCCTCCCTTTTTTGCGGTGATCGTCAGATTACCTCTAGAGACCGTTAGGGATATATCAGGCCCCTTCACGTCCCCTTCGTCACTGGATGCATGAAGCTGCTTCTTTGCAGAGCCCATGCTACAATGCAGTACATGAATAGGCTTCCTTCACAAGTCAAACATCATACTGCAAAACCTGTAGCAGCGAAGCAATACCTATTCGATATAGATACGTAGGCATTGAATGGAGAATTGAATACACTTTGAAAGGATTATCATTATTTTGTTGAAGACAACTTGCTTAAGTCTTGTGACGTTGCAGACGTAGGCCATAGTGAAATCCCACGTAGGACATTACTTATGAATGCGTAGAGTTAGTCATATTCACCAATTGTATAAGCACAGCACTCATAAATTTTGTTATAAAGTTGACCGTAGTTATGCAAACAGTACCAAGGTTGACCTGTTTTAATATTACATACAGATAAATAGAATATTTGTCCAGCTACAATGGATGTTATCAGTATGGAATACCACCAAAATACCAACTATTCAACCTAGACAATGCATGAAAAATATATTTAATTTGATACATGCATGCTATAGTCAAGGCAATACACGTTTCTATACAGAATTTTCAAAATTCCGATATGACAACGTTCACCATACAAACGTTATACTTCTGCAATTATACATATGGATTGTTAAGTATAAAGCATATTTTTATCAATTAAAAATGCTTATGATGATTCCTGATGGCAGCTAATAATAATTGCAAGTGCCATGGACTACGTGAATGGAATCCCTAAATGTAGTATTTATTAATATTATTCGCACAGTATACCAAAATACAGAAATCTTCAATTGTTAAGTTAACTTCCAACACTCTTTATAGTAGATTCAATAACCCATCGGGTCACCTCTAGTACTTTTGCGAAGTATTGGCATTGAATAAGGGGATGTGCAGTGGATGGAAATTAAAAGTTGCCACGCTAAATCTATTGAAACATGTGGTCAGATAGCAAAAGAGAAAATCGATTTGTACTTCAGGAAATCATTCAAGGTCAACGTAAGCGCATTTATATTTATAGAGGTTCTATAAATATAGAGAGGCCTAACGTTACGTAATCTTTAGAAATTCATCGTCTCGCATGTTGTGCCGACCACAAAGGAAAACTAAGTACCAAAAATAGAAAGCAATGGCTGGCTGCGCTTCTTCCAATAACTGTGGGTGCTGCTTTGCATATATACTAAACGGTAGTGATACAAATTGATGTATGTGGTAGAGGTGGCCAGGTGTAATAATAGTGCACCTGGAGCATTGTGCTTCAGATTACTCTTTTTTCTCATAATGCAATGCGCGCTTAGGTGAAAAAGATGTATTCATTGAGGCGGGTTTATTTAAATCAAGGACGACTGACGCGTTCATTTCATTCGTTGTGTGGCCATGGGTAGGACAAAATTTAACCACCCAATAGCACCCAACACCAACAACTGATATTTTGCCGGATTGTTTGTATCGAATTGACATATGTGTGTATACAAGCACCAAACTAAATTATCCGTGCAATATTAAAAAGTCAGCGAACAGCACGGACGACTGGTTTTGAATGGGCTCCACCCCTGTTGGTATAGCTACATTAATTTAACTCTCAACGCATTCTGACTAATGAGTTTTGCTTCAATGGTTTTAAATGCGACAGGTGAGTTGAATTCTTCTGACCTTTGAGCGCCCGTACTTGGATACGAACAGGGCCGTCGCTAGACATTTGGTCAGGGGGGGTGTAAAGTGAAGAAATGTATGCTGCAGTAAGAGTCCTTGGAAGCGTAGTGAGCGAATAAAACAAAACCTAACCGCGCACGTCGGGCCCACTTAAGGGCCGTGGGAAATTGTCCTAAGTAGATGCTCGATGCTCTTACAGACCATCTTGTATTGAATAGTTTGAACTGCATCGAAGGGCCTTGACACAAACGGGAGCAAACCGGAAAGCAATGAACGAGGTGGGGACAGGTCCCTGCTCTAATTTAGGGCCCCTGGCCGTGGTGCATGGGCAGAGGCCCCTGCCGGGGTCCAGGGGGCGGAGCCCCCGGAAGCTCTTGGATTTAAACTATTCAGAACTTCAAAATGACCACTGTTGAGGGATAAATAGTAACCAATTCAAAGTAAAGACACGAGTAAAGACTGGTTTCTAACTTTGCTCATGAGACGGTCAGTAACATGTATAAGCTGACCGGCCAAAGGGAATTGCACTATAGCGAGGGCCAATGTCTTTAATGGGTGGGGTGCAGCGGCAGAGCCCGTCTGGGGGTCCAGGGGGCTAAGCCCCGGAAGCTCTTGGATTTCAGCTATTCAGAAACCTTCAAAGATTACCACTTTTGAGGGGTAAATGGTAAACAATTCAAAGAAAGACTGGTTTCTAACATTGCTCACTGATACGGGTCAGTGTATAAAGCTTGTACCGCCGAAGGGGAACTATACACAGACAATTATAGCTAGCGCCAAGTCTTTAACGGATGCGGTGCATGCGCAGAGCCCCTGCCGGAGTTCAGGGGGCGGACGCCCCGGAAGCTCTTGGATGTAGTATTAAGAAAGGCATTTTTTGGGGGGTTAAGTATAGTAATTAATTCAAATGGACACAGCCAGTAGACCTAATAAGTTTATGGTGCGGGATAGGAATCGATCCCTACCAATTTTTCGTGACTGAAAATTCCCCGTAGGCCTATATAGGCCCCTACTGGTAGACCAAACTTGGGGGAATGGCCCATGGCCCCCTCGGGTTTTCTAAATTTAGTTTACAACATTTGATCACAAGTACTGTTGGCACATTAACAATTCATGATAACCATTGTTAGAGGCTTGGAACAAAACTAATTGGCTTGAGGGAAGCAAATATTTTTGTGATAATTGATTTATGTAGTCTGGATTCAATCTCATGCGTTTCTGATGTCTCTCCTTTTGTTTCATTCTTACTTCCCCTTTCTCTCTTTCCTTTGCTCTTCTCTTTCCCGCTCTCTCGTTTCTCTTCCCTCCTTTCGCTTCTCCTTTCTTACTTTTTCTTTTTCTCTTTTTGAGGATCGCTGGGGGGGTGTTCCACCCCCCCACACCGCCCCCATGGCGACGGCCCTGGATACGAAGGAACACGTCTTTGCACACTCTACGTATACATGAAGACGCGATTAGTTCGTTCATAGAATAGGTGAAACCGGGTCACATATTCTGCTGCACTCCTCTCCCTCCCAACTAATCGACGCTGTCCAAACTATCATCTCATCTGCACTTTTTGAGAGCCTCGAGGATTAGTTATATTTGGCATTGCGCACACCCTGAGTGTTTTTTTGTTTTTGTTAGGGCATTTAACCTCATAATTTGAATCACCACTTAACTTTGCCCGGGAACCTGGGCTAGAGTTTACCCAATGAATAATCCAACTAATATTCATGAAAAGCTGCAGCGTGACCGTTGAAAATCAGCATTTCATTTTGGCTCTAAAAACGATCATTTTCAAATTTTGATTGGATTGTACTGTTCCCCTCCTTAAAAATAGCGTCACGCACACCCTGAGACTTCCTATTTATTTTTTTTCTAGATTTATCGAACTTCTTTTCATTTGTATCAAAAGTATATGCAACCTTTGGCAAAATCTGCCCACAAAACCCCAAAGACAATAAAAATATATAGCATCTCTACAAACGGATCGTGCCAAGTCCGAAGATTTGGATCAAGTCTTAGCGCGTACCATGGACCTAAACTATAACCTATTCTAGCTCTCTGGCGCGTACGATTTTCCAGTAAATCCACGGCTTGCTATAGTGTTGTCTCAGTGGAAATGTGAAAATTTATCGAGGCAAGTCGGATGTAGAAAACCGTACGATTTTTCGTATAACTTTCAATTTTGCACCTGTTAAAATGTCCGTAAATTAAGAACACAGATTTTCCGTAAAATGTACGGAAAATCTGTTTTAGGCAAAGAACAATCAAAAATAAAAAACAAAACATAAAAATTTTAATTTAACGAAATCTTTCAAAATTTCGGCATAGCATATTCCGGACTTTTTTTTTAAATACCACATTTTGTCCATAATATGAGCCAAATTTCTGTAAAATTACTGTCAACATTTCCGTTAGTAATTGACCAGAAATTTCGGTAACTTTACCCTAAAAATTGACTGGAAATACTGCTGCCAGAATTTCCGTAAAATTACGGAAACTTTTAAACAGTGTGGAATCTTGGAAAACATATTTTACGAATCTACAAAAATCAGGGAACCTAGTCAACCAAACTGGTTTGCCGCGATATGTGTGAAATTGAAGAGGCCAGGACTGCAGCAAGACATATGGATACAATTAGTGGACATGTGTGGACCACGGCCGTGCATGCAACGGCCATTGGCGGTGTTATAGGTGTAATACGTGTAATTTGAGCGTTTTTTTTTTTTTTTTTATGTGTGTGTGAAACTACGATCTCACAAATGCCAGCGGGAAAATCCAAATAAACCCTGGCAGTTGTCAGATTTGAGTTCGGCTACTCTCTAACGAGCTTTACACAGAAAGTCATGAAAAGGGACCAGGACTTCCAAGAAGAAGGTAAAAAAAATAATGTTAAAAAAAATACGAAAAATACAATTAGCGGTTGTAAATATGCACATGATATGCATAAAGCAGCTCTCAAATTCATTTTACCACGCTTTTAAGTTCATGCTTCCATGGGTCCAGGCAAAGTTTTACGGGCCTGCCATTGTGATTCAAATTTCCTGTAATTTTGGGCAAAAATTACTTGACTTTTTCACCCACTTTGAATTTCCTTCACTAGCTTGTCATAATATGCGTCATTTTAGCTTGTTGTTTCACCTTCTCAATTTAAGACATTTGCCATTCCTGTTAATAACAGTGTTTGATTCTTATCGTAAACTGATTCTTACAATTGAAATACTTCCATCTCTATCCTTCAAATTAATGGCCCTCTAATTGTCTGCCATACATGAGATGAAAATGGTGAATATCCCGTGAAATTGATTCGGGTACGTCACGTTGTGAAAATAAAGGCAAATGCCTATCACAGTTGTTGATTTGTTGCATATCAGAGAATTGATGAAATGTTGATACTGTACCAATGTAATGTATCTTTCTGTTAGACATTGGTCTGTTGATGGTAAGAACATGCTTTGCTCCACAACTTTTTTTTCGATTTTATTAGCTAGCAAATCACTGATAGTGCCTATTAAATGCACTTTTTAAAAAAGTTCACGGGGAGAGGGACCTCTCCCTCCACGTCCTAGTAGAGTAAACTCTGACGATCACCGTTAAGAAATGGATGGTACGCGATATTTTGCTTGTAAGACTATAGAGGAAGGGAAATAGTCGCCACATATAATAACAACGTCCTCGAGTTGTTCGCTGCAGTCCCTTTCTGTCGTTTCGGCGGCTGTTTCCCCTTGATTCAGAACGGAAAGGCCGGCCGATGTGGTCTACTGCGAAAAATATGACGGGTGGTGTGGACATTCATAAACAATGGAAGTTATGTCATCAGTACCAGCTAATCAGGGAGATAGATTTTTGGGCTACTCAGGTGGTGCCGAGTTTGGGACATCGAGCTGATCGCCTCCCATGTTCCGGCAGTGGACATGGTTTGGCGGTAGTCTCAAGAAGGTCCGTAAACCAGAAAAAGTTTAGAGAGATGTCGGTGGAGTGGCAGCTCCTCTTGGCAGTTTGGTTTGGACCGTCATACGTGGACCTGTTAGCCCCAGTCATGAATCGTCAGCTTGCGGCATAGATTTGGAACTGGATCCCGGGCAGTCGGTATGGGACGCTAGGCGGCGCGGACCGGTCATGATGATAGCTTAGATCGCTCATAGCTTCTCCAGTCACCAGGATTAATGAGTCATTGAGTGGCTCTGTCCTTAGGACTGCCTGGTCCTGCCTGTCTTTTGCCCATTGTGGGCCCGGCAGTTGTAGTTTTTCCAGGCTGATAGATTGCTGTAAGGGAAAACAGAATCCGGCTTCCAAAACGAAGGGACCTGGTTAAGAGGTCCTCAGCCGACGCGTTCCGTATGGAGTGACTCCACGCTCCCAAACCGGGTCTTGGCGCATTTCTGCAGACCCACACTTAAAATAACGGGTTAGGGTTATTTTTGACCCGCAGGACCACGGTCAATTTTGCACCAACTTAGAAAAGGGTCAAACCTATGAACCCAATGATCTGGTCAAAAGTTTGACCTCAAATTGTGGTTTAAAATAACCTTGTTGGGGTTTATGTATTAAATGCTTTATTGGGCCACCATCTTTGGTGTCAAAAAATGACTATTTGATAGTAATTTGGTTAATCGGGGATGCCAAAAAAAAAAAAAATGATTTAAAGAAAAACAGAAAACGGCTAATTCTCCTTTCTTACGTTTAGTTGCTTTCAAACGACTCGTTCTGTCAACGGTACAGGACTATATTTAGGGTCATTTGAAATTGACCGTGTAGGGGGCATTTCAATAATGCTAAAAAAAACAGAAAGACCCCGAGCGTGGTTGATTTCAACCTACACTGAGGTGGGACTTACTAAACAGGCTGCCGCTCTCAATGTTCATGTAAGTCCAGCAGCTTAGGATTATCGGACTCGCCGTTATCTGCTGGTGTGCCGATAGCGAGTTCGATCCCAATTTCTGCAACTGTAGACCAGACTGTGAATTTCCTCAAGGAAGTCTTTCGGAGGGGAATATCTCCTGCCGGGGTTACCAACGGACACAGGCCATACCCGTAAATGGAATCAGACTCTTTTTACCCCGAAACCGGTGTTTCTGTCACGCGCGTTGCAGGCCGCGCAGAGAACGCCTTGGTGACCAGTTAGAGCTCGTTATCCTATTAACTGTACCATTGCATAGGCCTCCACAAGGGACATATTGACCCGGCATTAGTCATCTGTAACGCACACAAAAATTCATGAGTGATTGACGGCTTCTTGGTTACGGGCATGATGTTCGAGCCCAAGCTTCCTCCTGGCCTAAGCCCAAAGCAGAATTTTGACAAAGTCGGTTGGAGTTCTGCCAATGCTCCTTCAACTATTGTAGCACAAACCAGGACTTGCATAGCTTCAAAAGGGAGGTTATGTTAATCGTTTATCTTGGCCCCAATCATCAGCCGTTTGTTGTAAATGTCTTGATGAGCCTTGATAAAAAAAAAAAATCTGTAGGGGATCAAATCAATTGTGATGTGAATAGGAAAAATTAACATAAGCATATCAGCAAAATTAACCCTGAGTGTTTGTGTAATTTTTCGAGCAGTAGCAACATATTGCCCCTTTTAAATGCGTAAATCTTTTATTTAAAGTATTGAGACGGTCCCAAAAGGGTTCTAATCTTCGCTCATTATCGGTCCCGATTGTGTGTAATTTCACTGAAACTCGTATTTGACCCAAAAACTGGTCTAGTAAGGGCAAAGGGGTATATTTTCACCGGGAAAAAATTGGTTCCCCTTAGGGTCACTTTCAGAACCCCTGGAACGAGCATGGGGAACCAAATAACCCATAGAACCTCCCCGGGGATGTATCCCGGTGGAGTATACACAATGTTACGCTGTAAAACCACTACCAATGTCAAAATATTTCCAGCAATAAAGACCTGATATCTTACTAAAAGACTATTGGCCACATCAATCTTAAAAGACTACCGACGACGTCCCGAATTGACAGTGTGGTTCAATGTTAAGTCTTACGAAAGTGCTACTAATTCGTTTGCGGTTGAGTCTGAAATATTCATCTGCGGTTGGGTTAGGCCTGAAATTTTACTGAATGTTCTCTGTTCTCTTGAGCTGTCTGGTATGTAAATGTTGTTTAAATTTTTAAAAAAAGAAAAATATTAAAATCTTTCCGATAAATTTTCATTGGGCTTTAAAAAACACGCTATGAAAACAACTCAATTAACAAACGGACCTTCTCACATTCTCAAACAAACACACTAAAAATCGCGCCTTCTATAGCTTTCTATTACGTGGAAGAATCTGAAAACTAAAATAAGGGTAAAGATTCTGCCAATGTATTTGCCTTGGAGACCGCTCAGGACTACGTAAATTTAACAAACAGGAATCGTCACTCTTTAGAGATAATTTATTACATCTCCGGAACATCTAGCACTAGCAGAAGACATCAGAAAACATAACAAAAACAAACAAGAGAAACAAAACAAAAACAAAGAAAATAATAATAATAAAAAATATTATGATTTGAAAAATGCCAAGACTGTTTTCTCTCGTCAGGGAAAGTTCTTTTTGCGTGCCTTGATTTTCCACTTTATTTAAAATACCGGTGTGAAAGCAGATATAGTAAGCCGGGAGACTCAGCCCGGGCTTCATAGACGATAAAGAAACAAAGCGTAAAACTAATATGTTGCGTGAAGAGTCAACTTAATCGAGTGCCTTATTCTTTACCGTAGTAGCCGGACTATGAGTACGGCGGACTATAATTCTACACCTGGAAAGCTCCGGGGAACCTCTGGTAGAATTTGAGCTGTTGGTCCATTTGTGGATGATTCGCACACCCTTGAAGCAAAAAAACTTACCCTCGCTATCGGAGGTGGCGGTCCCACACACTTTTTTGATAGAGGAGGCTCGTGCCTGGCAAAAGGGTAGGATAGAGGTGTGAAGATGCAGAAGGGGGTGTGGCGGATAAGAGGCGAAGGAGAGTTGGCAAGAGCGTGTGGAACACGGGGTGGAACAGAACCCATGAGCTATCTAGTGCTATACTCTGGGCCATAATTTCTTGGACATAACAAACGCGCGCGTTGCTCGTTGCGGGTACTGCGTCTACTACGTGTAACCCGATGGTGCGCCGTTTTGGCGGGAAATCGGGCGTGCGTTCTAAACTGTCCAAGAAATTATGAGCCAGAGTATACTTCGTCCGGCCTGAACTAAGGAGTGACGTCAGAACGTCCACGCAGTCTTCAATGTGGGAATCGCAGTAGGCCGCAGCTGTAATCGCGAGCGTACAAAGTGTTCGCGATACGCATGCACAATAGCTGCGCGAAAGCTATGGCATCACTCCTTAGTTCAGGCCGGACGAAGTATAGTGAGGATCGCTCTTGAGATAAGCGCGAAATCGGCTGTCAGACGGATGAGCCAAGAGTGAAGTTGGACGTAGGTTGTGTAGCTGCGACGGTGGGAAAGAAGTCTCTGTTGTGCCAGCATTTGCACTAGCTGCGCATCCCGGGATGCAAGTTGACCCTGACGTACGGCCCTTTAGGAATGACGACGATGACGACGGCCAACTCTCTACTGGGTTTGAACCAATGTTGGGTTTAAAGCTGGATTCTATAAAGCTGAAAGGACGAACCAAAGCAAAGGTCACATTAACTTCATATGTGTAGAACCTGAGCGCCCACCTTGGACAATTATAGCATCATTGGTGTCCGACTTGAATATGTACTGGGGTCAGTGGGATGTGCTACCAGTTAAAGAAGGGGTGTTAGTGAAAAAATGGGAGAGTGATGACGGCAAGCTTGTAAGGTGGTTGATAGTAGTGCCGAGGACAATGAGGGAAACGATCTTGGATGAGTTACCTGCGTCCAAACCTCAGGACACTTGAGAAGGGACAAGACACTGCCCAAAGTGCGTGAACACTACTACTGGGCTGGGCTTAAAGCCACTATCAGCGATTTTTAAAAAAAAATGCAAACAAATAGCGCCCCCTGTTTTTTACCAACGTGCATTTGTTTGCACTCTTGTGTTGAAAATTGTTGTAGTAAAGCCCCTGTAAGTGGTTAAGCGTAACACGCGGTATTTGTCAAGGAATTACGATTTTAATGCTTTGTTTACTAATAAATGTCGGGATCCGACTTTTTTAAGGTGTAGAAACAGTCGTAAATGGCATATTCAGGAGGGCTTTAAAATGCTTAAGTGTCTGTTTTTCACACTTATGGAACCTAATATGAGGTGTTGATATGACCTAACACTAACAATCTGGAGACAGAATGGAAATTTTGAATTTGGAAAAAAATGACTGATTGTGCTTTAACTCAGAAGTTCGAGCCTATCTCCGCAAGTGTGTGATTTGTGCACAGAAAAAGGGTCCCCAACGTAATATAAACATCAAGCTTCACTACAGCAGTACCGGGTGGGCCCCTTTGGAGCGCATAGCAATTGATGTGCTTGTCCCACTGACTGAAACCGCTCAGGGTAATCAGTACATCCTTGTCGTCGAAGATTACAGGACAGAGTGGATGGACGCCTTTGCAATTGAAGATCAGCAGGCAGAGGAATATAGACGCAAAAGCTGGTGGCCGAGTTTGTGTGCAGGTTCGGGGTTCCCCCTGGCATTCTGATCAAGGGCGGAAGTTCGAATCTGCATGTTGCGGGAAATGAGCAGATTTGCTGGGTATGCGAAGCGGGCGAACAAACACCTTATAACCCAAAGTTTGATGGGTTGGTAGAGCGGTACATGACGATTGTGAACGCTGTGTCACTGATGATACAGCCGCACCAAGGGCAGAAAGATTGAGACTATACCTACCGTGCGTCGGATTTGCTTACCGGGCCAGCGTCCAAGCATCCAATGGCGAGGGCCCGAACATGATGATGTTGAGACGCGAGGTTAATCTTCCGATAGTCTTGATATGTGGGGCAGTTCCTCATGAGAAGGAATGCGAGACAGACTGTGTGGATGAGTTGCGGGGACTGATACTGGACATCCATGAGCGTGCCCGTTGCACTCTGGAGGTAAGCTCGCGACTACAGAAACGAAACTATGATCGCTCGAAACATGGCCCGGCGTACAAGCTAGGGCAATTTGTGTGGCTGTACGACACGCAAAGGCACCCTAAACTGTCTAAGAAGTTAGGGACGCTTCAAAATTCAACCACCGGTTACTCACCGGTTCCGCCCGGTTCTTTGCGGTTGTAACCTGTTTCTATTGTTTCAAACAATGAAACATGGTTCAACCGCCCTGAACCGCGGGTCACTCGGCGGTTAAGTTTTGAATCTCTCCGGTGGCAAGGTCCGTATTTGATCGTCACAGTGCTGTCTGATGTGATGTTCAGAATCCAGAAGACTAATCGGAGTAAATCCAAGGGGTTGTGAGTGAAATTGGCCCTGAAGTCAGTTGCGGGGAAGAGGGACAAGTAGTAGAGCACTCGGACAGTTCCGTGGGGCACTCAGGATAAGTGATCAAGAGCAAGCAGATACGTCTGTACGAGATATTGGCAATCAGCCCTCTGGATCGGCAAGGATTGAGAAATAGAGGAGCTAGTACGGCTGGTGAGGATGTTGGCGCTCAGAATTGTCAGAAAAATTGTTAGACTGATGGTGTGCCCAGGGGCGAAGTTGAGACGCCTGTAGATCGGGCGTGTGCGAAGGACACCAGGCAAGTTGAGGGACCACCAGGAGATGGGGAGGGGAGACAGTATCTCAGAAGCAAAAGAAAGAACAGACGGAGGCCCGCGCGTTATCGGTAATAGGCGTAGAGCGACTGTTATAATGTTATAGAGCCTGTATCATGTGTATGGGGTTAGGGGGTAGGGTGAACTGTATTAGGTTTTCTTCCATATTGTAGGGACGACCGTGATGTATTTGTTGTTGGTTATGAAAAGTTATGTAGATTATCATGAATAATGTATACTAAATTCAATTATTATTTTATTTTGTCCAGGGAATAATGGCGGAAGTTCAGTTCGGGAAATACTCTGGACAGGTCGGGGCACAAACCCAGGATACGATTGATGGGGTGCCTCGCTCTAAAGATTATTGTATGCCGATCCACGTGGAGTATGGCAGAGAAGGGGGTGACCGGGCCAGATGAATTTGAAAGATTAAAGATGCCATTGGAAGAGAAAAGGCAACGGGTGATTAAAAAGAAGCTGAAATAAGTAAGACGTTCGCAGAAGTTCAGAAGTGGATTACGGAAAGGCGAGAAAGATTGGAGAGATAAGCTGAGTTGGAAAAATTGCGGCTGAGGGAAGAGGAGCTTGAACGGAAAGAAGAAGAGCTAGAGAATATGCGAAGGATGGAAGAGGAGAACGATAAGGAATGTGAGAAAGAAGTCAGAGAGAGAGAGAGAGAGAGAGAGAGAGAGAGAGAGAAAGTAAGGGATGTCAGAAAAGAAAGGCAGAGGGAAAGAAAGGAGAGGTCGAACGTGTCGAAAAGGGAAGGAGAGAGAAGAACAAAAATTAGATTGCAAAAAACATCAAGAACAGTAGAGGTTGGAAAATGTGAAGCGAAAGCCTGAGCGAACCGAAAAGGAAAAGTATGATTGAGTAGTGAATATTTGGTACTGGAGATACTAGAGTTTACTATAACAAAAATTATGAATGAGTTTTCCACTTGACAAGCCTTATCAATATTCATGAGTGCCGTACAGGTCATTTGAGCGAATCGTCCAATCACACGGGCATCTTCCCATGCGGGTCTAGCTAGCGCGGGCCTTCGCCCGCCTTGTGATTTTCATCAAGCACCAGGTACATGTCGCAGATAGTATCAAGAACGACATGGGCAGCTTGTAGTGCTGGATGTTAATAAAGTATAGCCTGAAGTTTAAAAAGTACATCCAGTGTCAAACAGTGCTTCCTTATCAGTCGAGAACGCGGAGTTCTGTCCTCCGCAACTTTCCCTCGCTATAATCAAAGATCCATATCCGAGGTGGCGGCCCCACACACTTAACTGTAAAGGGACGCCCGCTACAAGGCGCTCGTCTTGTAAGGTCATTGGTTCGATCCCCACTCCAGGTGTAAAATTTTAATTTAGTATTTTAGAGTTAAGGATTGCAATGAAAACATCGGAGTTAGCTATTGAAGTATCAAGGGCACATGTGGTCCAGTGGATATGACGGCCGACTCATGATCTGAAGGCTGCAGGTTCGAGCCCCGCTGCGGCCAATGTGTTGTGCACTTGGGCAAGGCACTTTACCTCACTTGCTTCGTCACCCCAAGCGATATTTGGGTAGCTGTTATGGGGAATATTACAATCTAAGTACTGATAGGATTGTGCGCTTGGCCAGCTGCCGGCCAAGTGAAGAGGAAATGATTGTGGCGATTTCCTGATGGCGGCGTAATAATAATAGGCAACAGCGCTGTGATCTTGATGAAATAGCGCTGATAAAGTCGGTGTATTATTATTATTTTATTAAATAGAAAATAGTGAATATCTTATGAGATAGGTAATCTAGTTATGGTCCTGGAGGCTGGCCAGAATCTCACTCGTGTGCGCGCGCGCATGTAGAGCTTTCCAGGTCCAGGTTGTCTTCCAACATGTCGCTGCTCGGCCAGCCGTAGATAACTAAGTCTTACGCCAGAGGTGTTAATGGCTCATGACGTAGTATTGCATACTCTATAAACCAGCTTTTTCACTTGATAAAACCCTGTTTTTCAAATTAAAATCCAAGTTTCGGGATTTTATTTTAAAAGTATTAAAACTTGTTTTTTGGCCAAGAAACTTTTAGTAACGCAGCTTATTGAATTTAATAAACCGTTTTTTTAATTCGAAAACCCAGGTTTATCGATTCAAAAAGCTAGGTTTTTGACCTCATTTCCAGGTCAAGGGGTCAATTTTGCAATTGAATTCTTGCGCACGATATCTATACCACTGAATGCTGGAATTATGAAAATTGTATATGGTAGATGATCCCATTAGGACTACATCTAGTTCGATGGAGAATAACCCTTGACCTCATTCCTGGTCACATGGTAAATTTGGAAAATGGCTCCTAAATGATTTTGACGTGAGCTTTTGTGTTCAACTTGAGGGACAGTTTGGACCCTTTGATCAGCGTTTGACCAACCTGGTGGAAGGGGAGTCATAACCCCCATTAGCGTAACAGGTGGGTGGAGGTAGGGGACAGGTGGCCACCCCAGTGAGTTTTGACCGGAAAGGAAAAAGCTTGAAAATCATGCTAAATCAGCCTTTTGCCTGCTCACCGGGAAATTTTCACCTCCATCCAGGAAAATCTGCCTCAAAACCACCTCCAACTGGGGAAAATCTGCCTCAAAACTGACAAGTGATCCCTATTACGCCCCTGATAACCCCATTACTGATAAGATGGCGTCGCTACGCTGGTTTAAAAAAAACATATTGCAGAATTGCAAGAAAGAGCTACAGGGTGACCCCATGCTTATCATTATCATCCAACCTAACACAACATCCAGATGTTGGAGCGGGTCCAAAGACGAGCTACCAATTTCACTCTACACTTGCTTGATCAAGATTTTAAGGAGAGGCTTCTAGACTACAAGACGTAGACCAAATAACCAACTGTATAACAAATTTCGTAGTGCCCCTAAGGAGGTTAGGGGGAATCCAAGTGTAAATTCATAATAAATTATTAAAATCATATAACTGTCTGTTCCCGCACATAAAACTGGCACGTTTTCTTGAAAATGAATAAAATATCACCCCAAATTTCTTTTCCCCAATATCAGTGATTAATGGATATGTACAGACTTCAGAAAACCATGAGCTAAAGATATTCAACAATCGGCCCGGTAGGCGGAGCCATTGTTATAATATTGCCACGCAGTTGAACAGATTCCAGGTGTTATCCCCTTCACGATTCGGGTTGAGACACAAAATACCCGTCCTTTTTCACAATAACTAACCTGCTTACATTATAATATAGGTCGTTGACATTAAGTTTTCTTCTGAAAACGCGGTAATTGAATAGAAATGAGGTTAAGCAATATGTTACTGATTTTGGTTCTGCACAAAGTTGTCAGGTCAAAGCTTGCCCAGGAACTTGTTGGGCATGATTTTTGCTCGTCTTTCTTCCTTTGCGAATTAATGATGAAGAATACGGCTAAAGTTAATTGAACACGCACTATAGAAGCTCAAGATTTGCTTATTTGAGAATGGGGCTAAGTATTTTGTACTTACGTCTTGAAAAAAATACTCAGTCTAAATCAGAGGTGATAACACCTTCAATCTTTTCAACTGCGAGACAATATAACAATGGCCCTGCACTCCCAGGTGAAAAGGAATCTGAAGTGCTTTTCTCCACCGCATACCGGGCCGATAGTTGCATGTCTTTCGCTCCATTGGTCACTGATATTGGGGAAATGAAATTGAGATGACATTTTATTCATTTTCAAGAAAATGTGACAGTTTTATTTGCGGGAACAGACGGTTATTATATTAATAATTTATTATGAATTTACACTTGGTCCCCCGGGGGCACTACGAAACAACGGCATAGATGGACATGTCCATAGTCTATTACAGGCCATGCCACGGATGTGAAATTGTGCCCTTGAGGTATACATCGAATGTAGCAGCAGCAGCAGGAGTAGTAGTTAAACCAAAGTTTTAAATCCGGTTTTGTCCCCGTTAACAAGGATTGCCGGATTCACCTCCACATTCACAGCAATACTGCAAAAGATAATTGACCGGATGCCCTTTCTGACGTCAATGTGCTGGATGGCCGCCATTGGCTCTCGCCGACGCCCTTGTAGGTAGATCTTTGTTAGTTCTACCAGGGTAACCAGCTACTTTCCTTATCGGATTTCCTTAGAAACCCGATGGGGTGACGGTTTGCCGCCGACAACCCGGTCCTGGGACAGGTAGTACTTGTAGTGGTTACCGGGATACCAAAGAAAACCTGACCTGATGGAACCAGACATTCTTTTCACCATAATTCATGTCAATATTTGTAATGAATAAAACACGGATATGTCAATCGCAAAAGTTGCACATTTTCTTTAATACTAATAAAATATCATTTCTTCCTCTGAATATCAGTGACCAGTGTTGTAAATCATATAATACACTGACTCCAGCAAAGCAAATAATGGCGCTATTGATATTCAGTAAATCCGCCAATCATTCAAAGTTCAAAACACTTCAAATGCTTTTTATCTGGAAATTCAGAGCTATTGTTATTGCCAATGCATTTGAAAAGATTATAGGTTTTATCACCGCCCCGATTTAGATTGAGCTGTCCTCGTTCACAATAAATAAACCTCGAGCTTCTACTGTGAGTTCAACTAACATTGACCGTATCTTTTGTAATTTATTGGTGAACGAAAATTAAACGAAAGTTGAACATAAGCCATGAAAGAAATGTTGTTTGACAAGCTATGACCTAACAACTTTGGCAATATCCTCAAACAGCTCGGCGAAATAAAGAGACCCCTAGCTCACTGAAAAAAAAGTGCCAGAGCGTATACCGGACACGTTCAGCTGGTTCAGTGATTCTAGAAACATAAAAATTGATTACTTTTTGGACTTTAATAAAGACACAACTTAAATAACACACGATAAATTAGTTTAAACTCAATAATAGTAATAGAGTGGATATATAATAAAGAAATAACACTTCTAATGAATGAATACAACATAAAGAACACTCCATGACCTTGATAGCGACTGTATAATATACTCCTCAAATAGGTTGGCGTCGTATACACTCACCACATAAAAATCCCCTTTACCGACCTATATGAGGAGGATATAATAGCGCCGCCAATGTTTCCTACTGTATTATATACTCCTCAAATAGGTCGGCGTCGTATAGCCTCACCACATAAAAATCTGCTTTACCGACCTATATGAGGAGGATATAATAGCGCCGCCAATGTTTCCTACTGTATTATATACTCCTCAAATAAGTCGGCGCCGTATACATTCACCACATAAATATGTCCTTTACCGACCTATTTGAGGAGTATATAATAGTGTCGGATATCTATTTATATTTAATCATTACTCCCTATATAGTTAATATAGTGAAGCTAATCTGTTTTCTACTGTATTATATACTCCTCAAACAGGTCGGCGCCGCATACCTTCAACACGTGAAAACACTTTATACCGACCTATTTGAGGAGTATATAATAGTGTTGAATATCTATCAAGTTTAGTGATTACTCCCGTCCGTTGACTAGAAAAGGGATTTCTTTTGGGGATATAAATATAGCAAAAGAGGGGTTTAGTAGTTTTGGGGGGTAAGAAGGTTAAGAAAAGAAGGAAAGGAGGATGAATTTTTAAAGACCGACCTATTTGTTTTGCGAGTTCTCAAACAAATAGATCGGTATTTTAAAAGTATGAATAGATCGGTATTTGCGAATTAATCTCCGCTTCCTTCCATATTTGTTACAAAATGTTTAACTAAATGTCTTTAGGGTAAAATAATAATAATAATAAAACTACTAGAATAAATAAATATTAAAATCCAAGAACAAACAGGTCGCAAGTCATATGGCAGTCGAGGAAGGTTTCATATGATTTATTTATTTGCAAATTTACACGGAATAAAGCCAATATCTAGAAAATTTGCTTTATTCCGTTTTTGTTCATTTCAAATATTGACGCTTTTAAGATATTATTTTTTTACAAATTCAAGTAAACGGAATAAGCAAATATCTAGAAAATTTGCTTTATTCCGTAGTTTTGGGGGGTAGGAAGGTTAAGAAAAGAAGGAAAGGATGATCAATTTTTAAAGACCGACCTATTTGTTTTGCGAGTTCTCAAATAGGTCGGTATTTTAAAAGTATAAATAGGCCCAGAGTAAATAGGTCGGTAATTAATCTCCGCTTCCTTCCAAATGTGTTAGAAAATGTTTAACTAAAGGTCTTTAGGGTAAAATAATAATAAAACTACTACTAGAATAAATAAATATTAAAATCCCAAGAACAAACATATCGCAAGTCATATGGCAGTCGAGGAAGAGGTTTCATTTCCCTATATGATTGATTTATTTGCAAATTTACACGGAATAAAGCCAATATCTAGAAAATTTGCTTTATTCCGTTTTTGTTCAATTCAAATATTGACGCTTTTAAGTTATTAATTTTTTACAAATTCAAGTAAACGGAATAAAGCAAATATCTAGGAATTTTGCTTTATTCCGTTTATGACATATTCAATTAATTTAGACATGTTAGAGAGGTATTACATGCATTGAACTTTTTAAATATACACTAATTCAACAGGCGTCTTTCAGAGCAGACGCAGTAAACGTTTACACAATAGGGTTTGCAGCTGTTTGCACAAAGGAACCCATGAAATCAATACTTCTCTCACACACACGCGCAGTGTCTTTTGTTAGCAAGCTAGGGGGTCTAACCACTTCCGCCGACCTATTTGAGGATATTGCCACAACTTTGTGCAGAACCAAAACCCATAACTTTTTTTGCTGAACCTCATTTCTATTCGATTTCAATTCACCATGTTTTTAGAAGAAAACTAGATTAAAGGGTATCCAGCGACCTATATGCAAGACATGCAATACGGTGCTGTACATTGCTGAGATTACCACAAAACCATTGTTTTTTTAATAATCTCATTCATGATCGCAGTCAGTTTACCTCTATTTCATATAGGTCGGTGATTACCAATGGGGATCGACTAATTCTAAAAACGCGGTAAATTGAATAGAAATGGGGTTACCTATGGGTTATGGTTCCTGCACAAAGATGTTAGGTCACACACAGTCTGCCAAACAACTTTTCCTTCATGAATTTTGTTCACCTTCGTTTCCTTTGGAATGAATGATGAAATCTGCGGTCAAAGTTAATTGAACGCACAATAGAAGCTCAATGTTTATTTATTCGTAAACGAGGATTTTGTGAAAAAAAATTACTCGATCTAAATCGGGGTGGTTATAAACACCTGAAATCTTTTCAACTAAATGGGCAGTAACAATGACTCTGCACGTCTAGATAAAAAGGAATCTGCGGTGCTTTGTCCTCTGCATACCGGGCAGCTTAATGAATATTAACAGCGCTATTTTAGCTATTATTTGCTGGAGTGGATATAATATGATGTACATTCACTATTCACTAATATTCATGCAAGGAAATTGAGATGACATTTATTCATTTTGAAGAAAATGTGTATCTTTTAGACTTGACAAACCCCACAGTATTGAAAGGTATAATGTCTACTGTTTATATATGCAGAAAGCTGTTAGTTCGCTGATATGCGTAACCAAAGTCCTTATCCGAGCATCTTTTTCCTTTTGATGCGATGGCCTATATGGGTCTTTCCTTGAGCAAAAAAATTGGGTCTTAAAATTAATGGTAAAAACCCTCAACCAGAGCACCAATGATGCAACAACTCATGCCGCCATATATTTGATAAATACCTCAAAGGTCTCCAGGAATACCTTTGTTCATACACACTAGATTACTGTAATTATGCATTGAAGGTTCCAATTGCATTAAAGTATTCTGAAAAATACTTTAATGCAATTGGTGATATTTTGAGTTACATTTCAAAGGCACACAACGTAATGATGGCTGTTTAAAAGGTCATGGGCTTGTCATGCTTGGTTTATTAATATAGTGTCACGCAGCAGCTAATAAGCTGAATTGGGTAACATTTACAATATTAAAAAAATATAAATATGTTTGAATCATTGAATATATGTACAACTAAATAAATTAATAGATCTACTTTCATAAAATATTAAGCAAAATATGCATAAACACAACACAGTGAACACACCCACCATATTATGCATACAACACATTAAAAATCACGTCCACGCCAAAATATCCATAACACTTATACTCACACATACAACACTATAGTCTTGATTTTTTCTTTCTGTCAGTAAACGTATATTGTCGATGGTACGAATTCATTTCGAGAGGATGTGTTGAGATCAAAAACTAAAAAGCCGTGTTAACAGCTTAAGGGGGGTATGGGGTCTGCATTTGGTAAATAATTGTTCCATTTACGAAAATGAGATAATGCAATGTCGTAATTGTGTAGATTGTAATCTACAAAATGCTTTTTATTCGATCGCAATCGGACATTCGGTTCCCGAGATATGGCTGATCAAAGTGAAGCAGTGTACGCGAAATTTGCCAAAAACGCATAGTCTCCTATACTTTATCATGTGAAAAATTTAAATGGGTTATATTTAAGATATTTTAAAAGATATTATTTATACGCCATTTAACGCATTTATTTTGGCTAAGTCGAAGTAAATAAATAGTTATATTATTTTGTCCATAATTTAAAGTAATTAAATGTACTGGGTAAGTGATTTTTTATGTATTTTATTGTTTTCTCACCCTGCGATATTTAAGAAAATTATTTTAAAAATTAATTACAGGACAATTGATGCACCAATTTCGATGATTCTTTCATTAGTAATTATGATAATTCAGTATAAATTGAAATTTTACAAACAAAATCCATATTTCACATCAAAAGCGCCCTCAATTTTGTCTAAATGTTTCGAGGTCTATAACTCGTTTCGTTAAAATACGCAAACAACCAAAACGAAAACAAACGTAACTAGAGAACGCTACATGCTATGCACATGAAAGTTGGCACACATATTGAGCACATATAGGGCTAGTGAACCATGAAGGCCGATTTTCAAAATTGTGTTCCAAATTCAAATTACGCCATGAAATTATGTGATTGGTCATGGCAACGGTATCAAAAATCCGGCTTCATGGTTCACTGCGTATTAATCCTGTGCACATGCCACCCAAGTTTCGTCCCAGTAGCTTGTTTAGTTATTTAGTTACGTTCGTTCTAGTGTTTAGCCAATCAGAGGCCTTACGTGGTTACCATGGCAACCAGAGCAAAAATTGACATGAATTTTGAAACTTTGTGACATGGGCACAATATGATGTGTAACATGTATATACCACTATTTGGGAAAATTAAGAAAAATCACTTCAAAGTTCACTGCTTCAGACCCCATACCCCTCCCTTAAATGCTCAACTTTGTTCAACAGAATAAGATGTTTTAACCCATTGTATATGAACTTTTTTGTATTGAATATGTAGAGGCTTCATAACAGATTGAATTGAATATATTTTTGTGAAGTCTGAGACACGCTATCGATTCCATTGCTTGGAGTCAATCAAAAAACGGTTAAGTGTCGTGACTGGGCGAAGAGGAGGATTAGGCCACGTAAATATTGTAGTTTGCTATGAGTGACCAAAACTCTAAAGCACTTACATAAATGATTGGACCAAGCTGTCAAATATTATTTCTGGAACAAGACGAATAATGTAAACGTATCAGATTTTCTAATAATAGTGGCGTAAAAGAACTTTGGTGAGTATTAATTATTCATATCATTTTCTTATGCTGAATCCTACAGAGTTTGTTCAAGTTTGGTGTTTGGAATTTATTCAGTGCATTTGCCTTGTAATATTTTCTTCGTGAGAAAAGGGACTTTTTTCATTATGGCCTTAAATTGAGCCGTTATCGTGGAATCGAATTATTGAATTGATTGGGTAAAGCATGCAACCTCTCAGAACGAATGGAATCATCGACACGCCCCAAAAACTTTTAATGAACTAACAGGAATACACATGCAGACTCTCACACACCCCTACCCCTACATATACTCTATCACACACACACGCACGCACACACCTTACACAATTACAATCATGCATTGACAATGCACTCCCACTCTCTACACACAAACACACACCCTCACACAAATTTATTCACACAAAAACAAAAAAATCCACACACTCACACATAATAATACACACTCCAACGCACGAACAGGACCACTCACACAACCAATGCCATTATAATATCAAATATAATCTGCAACCAAAATCTAAATTTTAAAAATATTATTGCCATGCCATGATATCAGAGACCTAGATGGGCGGCCGAATTACACATATTGAACTATATGGAAAATTGCACTAGAAATTGCATTATCAATTTCAGTTATTGAGCAAAATAACTAGAGGACTACATTGGAATAAAGGTCAATGAACTTTTGATTGGTCATTGTACAGGGAGCCAAATTTTCAAAATGAATGGATCTTCACAAAATTTGTGTCAACTTGTTGGTATGAGCATGAACATTCCAGAGAAGTAAAGTTACCTCTTCCTCTTGTCATATTGGTATTTTTTTGTATCGGATCGGAATTAGGTATCAACTCGTCTTAAAAATAAACCAAAACAAAAGATCCTAAAACGTGGAAGCCCTGTACTTTTCCAGGTTGCTCATGCTCATATGAACAATGGACACCAATTTTGTCAAATTAAAGCATTTTGAAATTTGACCTTTTTCCCATTTTCACGCATATCTCTGTGACTAGACTATGGGGCTGGTTTTTTTAGACCAAATAACAAGCTGCATAACAAATTCCGAAGTCCATTCAAAGTGAGGAACAAAACCCGGTTGTAAAATCTGTTTGATAAATTATTTACATGACATAACCGTCTGTTGCCCCAAATAAAACTTGCACATTTTCTTAAAAATGAATAAAATGTCACATCAATTATTTCTCTTCATAATATCCGTGACCAATGGATATGTATGGACTTCAGTCAACCCATAACTAAATATATTGCAATGGGCCCGGTATGCGCAGCCATTGTTATAGCCAGGTGTTATCACCTCCACGATTCGGGTTGAGTAACAAAATACCCGTCCTCTTTCACAATAACTAACCAATTTACATTATGATATAGGTCGTTGACCCTAAGTTTTCTTCTGAAAGCGCGGTTTTTTTAATTCTGCACAAAGTTGTTAGGTCAAAAAGCTTGCCATCACAGTCTGGCATGATGTTTGTTTGTCTTTCTTCCTTTTCGAAATAAAGATTGAGAAAAAAACATGGACAAAGTTAATTGAACACGCAGTTAGAAGCTCAATATTTATTTATTTGCGAATGAGGATAAGTATTTTGCGCTTACGTCATTAGTAGAGGTAGTAGGAAAAAGAAATGACTAACGGTAGTGGATGAGAAAGGGGAGGAGTGGGGAGGAGGAAAGAACCGAGGAGGAGAGAACACCCACAAATAACCAAAGCACGACTTCGTCTAGATCCGAGAGTGGTAACACCTGAGTCTGTTTTCGCAAAACCGCGAGACCTATTAACAATGGTTCTGCACTCCCAGATGAAGAATCTGAAGTGTTTTTCTACATACCACCGCACCCGGGGCCGTAATTAATTCTCTTTATCCTAGCGTCTAGCGTATCTATTGTCACTGATTTGGGGAAATAAATTGAAGTGACATTTTTAATTCATTTTTAAGAAAATGTGCAAGTTTTATTTGGGGAACAGATAAGTTATAATATGATTTTTAAAATTTATTATGAATTAACGCTTGGTTTTGCTCTCCTCCCGTGATAGGGATTACTAATCACGACAGCGCAGAAGGGCATGTCCCATCCCGTATTATTGCTTTGCTTTACTTCTCCGAGTTCCGATTACATATTTTGGATGATTTTTATACCCTGCTTAATGAATATAAAATGAACATGACAATTTTGCACAGGGTTTAAGAAAAAACATACATGTTTTTCCATATTTTGCTGTTTTTGACCCTAAACGATGTACGCGCGTTCATCGCGCCGTGGAAAAGACACCCTTTTTTAACGCGTTTTCTTGTTCAAGCATCATATCCACTTGGAGTTTACACACAGAGTGAACCGCTATGACTATTTGACCTTTGACCCATGTTGTTTAAAAACCCTACAATACTTCTGCACATAAAATGCTATGGCAAACTAAATTAAATGAAACTTGGTCCAGGACTCTTTCACGGCCAATGCACAAAATGACCTACTTTGACACCATGGCACCCTTTTTGACCCTAATGAACCCTACGTGGCAATGGCCCCATTTTGTCAGTTTTGTTGCATGAGAGATTGCCAGTGGGTAACCTGGCATGTAATGTTAGTTGATTTTTAGTGTGATTTGCCTTACCTTCATTGCCTGTCCAAGAAACCCCTGAACCAAGTCTGCATATGGAGAGTACAACAGTGGTGACCTCTAATGACTCCTATGACCTTTGGACCCTATTTTGTCAATGATCTAATAATGACTAACCAACATTGGGCAAAAATATAGAAGTTAATCAGCAAATAAGTTACTGTGACCCGCAAACCTACTCAACAAGAACAACTGGTACAAGACTCAGTGGGCGTACACGTTTTGACTTCTAATTACTCTAAATGACCTTTTGACCCCATGCTCAAACCTTTATAAAACGCTTACTGCAAGTAAATTGCTATGACAAACTAAATTAAAGAAGCACTGTAAAAGGACTCCTGTGGTAATGCACAGAATGACGACTTGTGACCCTTTACCCACCCGTTTGACCTCTATGACCCTATGTGACCCATTGACCCCCATTTTGTCAAAATATCTAGAATTTCTGCAATAAGTTACTGTGACCCACCAACCTGCTCAAAAGACACAACTGGTACAAACCTCCTGTGGGCAGTACGTCCGGTTAGGGAAAAAGAGGGGAAGTTCGCAGAATACCAAAAACTAAAAAAAATATTAAGGATAGAAGACCTGGAGATAAGAGGGTCAAAATTTTTTGCCCATTTATCCTTCCATCTCCGTTCCTTTGACCGCTTGTTCAAATCTTTTCAACACTTCTGTAAATAAAATGCTATAAACAAACTAAATAAAGAAACCACTGTCATTGACCCTATGGTATCACATAATTGACTTCTTGTTACCGCATGTTCCCATTTGACCTCAAATGAACCCTATGTGGACCCTTTGAACCGCATTTGGTCAAAATATATAGAATTTAATCTGCACATAAGTACTGTGTGCCCACCAAACCTGCTCAAAAGAACAATTGGTACAAGACTCCTTGGGCCGTTACGCATTTGGACCTCTAATGACTCTAAATACCTTTGACCCATGTTCAAACCTCTATCAAGCACGTCTGTAAAGCAAATGCCATATAACACACTAATTAAAGGAACCATGGTCCTGAACTCTTATAGGTATGCACAGAATGACTCTTGTGACCCACATGCCCTTTTGACCTCTAATGACATATTTGGGGGGGGGGCCTTTGACCCCTTTTACAAAATATCTAAAACATTCTTCCAATTAGCCAATGTCAAAATTCCAGTTGATCCCAGGTGAACTGGTTTCAATTGGAACATGTTGAAATCCATTTTATTCCAAGTTCACCCCGTATGTCAAGCAATAACCAATAAACATGATAATGTAATGTGCTGTATACTTTTTGGAAGGTTATGAATAACAATGACCAGGTCTCATTTGCATCGTCGTTGGGCAGGAAAAAACCATGTCATTTGACCTCTAAGACAACCGTCATATGTGCATTTTCGGTAACACTAACAAAACGACCTGTTTGGCCATATTGTCGTTTTGCAAAGTATCGCAAAATACTGAAAATAGATTTTAGTCTTGAACACAATCACAATTTCCACCAACTGATTTGACCAAAATCACTGGACAATAGGTTGGTTTATCCATGTTTCCGAAGTTGCACATATGAGGTTTTGCATTGACCTTTAATATACATATGAGTTTTTCTGCCAGCGAAAACTGATACAGTGTACTTCTACGTGGTACAATGGTAGTGGTAGAACAGGAGGTGATGTGCTGTTACTTTTTGGACAAGTTTGAATATTATGAGCTTCATGTGCATCATGTTGAAAAACCCTTATCCACACCACAGCCAAAAAAACTGATTATTCCATAAACATCGACTGGCACGGTGATAGAACCATGAGGTCAAATGCGAAACTTTTTGGACAGTTTGTGATATTAATGAGCTCATTTCATATTTGAAAATTCATTTAATAATCCACATACAGACTAAAACCGATTACTGTGAACCTCTAACATGGCATGGTGAAAGAACATAAGGTTCAGTGTTCTGTTCTACTTCTTGGACCGTATGAATAAATATTTATGCGTCATTTGCATATTTTCAATAAAATGTGATTAAACCAGTGTTCAAGGACTTATATTTGGTAGGATGAAAGTAGGGGAGGGAAAGTTTGACAATTTATCAGGTTTAGTGCCCCTGTGTGCAAATAATTATATTAGCCGAAGTCAAACCCTCAATTTTGTGAGTAAACCTTGGCTAGCAAGATTTTATGCTTGCCGACAAAATACGCTCAAGGTTCAAACATTTATATTCGAGCAAACGTCTCAGTCTAATTATGCCAAATATTTCCGCTTGTGTTCGAAATCTCAGCTTTCAAAACAGGTAATTGCGTGTATTCAATGGGGCAGATTATTTACTGGCCTTGTGTCGCACATAAGCGAATCGGCCATTCCAGATTGGATGCATTGTGGGAAGGCTTTTGCCAATTTTAGGACACTTCTGACCTTTGACAAATCAGGATTATGGTTTTAATAATGCTGTTTGAAAACTATTCTAGCAAATAGCAATAAAAAATATTGCATAAATTATGTAAAGTTAAAACGGTTTTGTATTTTTAAAATGTCAAAAAACATATCTAGAACTATTTTCGAAATTACCAAAAAAGGCAATTTTCCTGAAATATTGACGGGGTGAAAGGTCAGGAGTCCTAAAAATATTACCGGAAGTTACAATCCTGATTGGCCAATGACCCGTCAAATAAATATTCCAGCTCTATGTGATTTTGGCTTATTTCCTGCTTATTTGGTGGTGTGCACCCGGCACCCAGCAGGTGAAACCAAGAGCCATTGGTTGGTGAAACCGCCGGCGTATAAATGATAACCAAAGGAGGTGAACCCTGAATTGAAACAAAGCCAGACTTGGTAAATGTGGTTGCTGAAAAACAAGAACACATTGACAGTAAGCAAGTCTCTGTTCTCTTGTTACGAAACCTTTCATAATCCTGGCCCATGTGCTTTTTGCACCCATGCGATGCGGATGTGCGTTCCCTTCACAGGGCGGTAAAGGTGGCACACGTCCTCTTGTTCTTCCAGACAGATACTGGAGCTACCTTGCTAAAAGCCAGGTGGCTTTTGCCGTTAACTCACGGCGCGGCGCGTCACTTCACGGCGCGTCACGTTAGGTTTTTTTTGTTTTGTTTTTTCAGTCATCACGGAAATTTAGTAGGCTTACTAGTGTGTTTTGATCGTTACTAGTATAAGAATTAGGTTGTAAGGCTGAAAATATCTTTAAAATACTTCAAAAATATTAAAAGTTTTAACACGAAGCAAAAAATGATGAGCGGTATCATATACACATATACTACAGTGTCCGGGTGACTGAATGTCATACCACCCATCTGTCTACTATTGTGTTCCCCATTGAGGGCTTGTTGCTTAATTTGTGTCAGCACTGTAGCCAAACATGGCCTCGTCTAGAAGGTCACAGTTTATTCCGTACCATGTGCTATGGTAGCTAGGCACTCTCTCATGGGGGCCACTCAGTTTCTTTACACGGGCTGAGGCGGATGAGGCATTTGATGAGGTATAGCCGTACGTAAAACCTCGTGTGTAAGGAGAATGCTTTATTGATACAACCGAGGCAGTGTTGTGCGACAAATCACTCCACCGGTGGGGGAATGGTAGGTAGTTCTGCTGAGCCTGAGCATAAACCTTTGTGTTTCATTCATATTTTAAACATTTGGAGTACATGTGTTATAGTAAGTAAAGGTTATGCTGTGTACATGGACTTGGTATCAACATAAGCAAATGCCAATTTAAAGTCCATCTGACATCGTCAAGATTTTTCCAAATCCTCAAACAGCGATCTTTACAATACTAACAGAACAAGAATCCAAACTTTGTTTGGTTGACCAACAAACGAACGCGTGTCTCGACCTTGACCCGCCAAACTCGGAAACTGGCAACCACTCACTTATGACGTTTTAGGGAGTAAATTAATTCTATGTTGAAACTTCATCCTCCAATTAGTACGTTTTTTCGCCGTTTGGATGAAAAACAATTGTGGCGTTTGTGTCTGTAAGTATTGTAAGATGCTACAGAGTCGTTTGAGGTGTAAGTTTGGAAAAATCTTGACGATTTGTCAGAGACTTTAAATTGGCATTGTTAGTGTTGATACCAAGTCCATGTACCGCGGCATTAACTTTACGTTAGTGATATACGATAATGTCCAAATGTTAAAAGATGAATTGAAAGACAAAAGGTAGGCTCGCAGAACTAGAATGGTAGGTCGTTCGGTAAAAGGACAAAACATGTTTGGTATTTTGCAGTCCTTGGGGGACCGGTTCCTAGTGAGGGCGTGGTATCTTAGTATTAAAAGTAGAGAGTATAGGTGACCAAGCTGAGAGTATCACAAAAAATTTGGAAATTCGATTCGGTTGTAGAAACTAGGCCCTTGACTTCAGGGCCCTGGTCGAAAGCGGGTATGAGGCGTACACGTGGAAATTGCAAAATAGTGGTGGCCTGTTATATGCCCTTATCTGTAAAATCTCTATAGAATATCAAAAAATTTTTTATTTAATTAAATGTATCATAGTATTAATTATTCTTACCACAGTCTTTTTTTATTCAAAAAATTGTCACGCGGGGTGCAAATCAGCGGGCGCAATGTGGTTATTTTTACGTGTAATTTAATGGAGCGATTATTTAGTAGTGTGCGCCTTACACACGGAGGTTACGTACGGCTTTATACCTATTCACAATGCCTTCATTCAGCCCGGGCTCATCATGTTTGCTTTGTGTACTTTCAAATTTTGAAAACCATTGGGGAAAGAAAACCGTCGGAGTATAACCAAAGGAGGTGAACCCTGAATGAAACAAAGCAGATTTGGTCAAGTTTGGTGCTGAAAAAATAAACAAGAACACAATTGACAGCAGTAAGAAGTCTCATGGTTCTCTGGTTTAAAACTTTTAATAATCCTGGCCCATGCGGGGCTTTTTAAACCATGCGATGATGCGTTCCCTTCACAAGGCGGTTGGGTAAAGGTAGCACACGTCATCTTGTTCCTCCAAAAACAGATACTGGACTTACCTTGCTTAAAAACGCCAGGGGGGCTTTTACCGTTTATTCACGGCGCGTCACGGCGCGTCACGGCGCGTCACGTTAGTTTTTTTTTGGTTTGTTTTTTCAGTCATCACGTTAAATTTATCACTTAATAGGTTTGTTCGATCGTTACTAGTATCAGAATTAGTTTGTAGGTTGAAAATATCTTTAAATACTTCAAAAATATTAAAAGAACCCCCGAAGCAAACCTGTGAGCGGTGTCATATACTACAGTGTCCGTGTTACTGAATGTCCTACCACCCTCGGTCTATTGTGTTCCACATTGTGAGTTGCTGTATGCTTCATTTGTGTCAGAACTGTAGCAAATGGCCTCGTCTATAAGGTCACAGTTTATTCGTACATGTTGCTATGATTGCTATGAACACTCTCTCATGGGGGAACTCAGTTTCTGACACCGGGGGTTGGGGATGAGGCCATTGATTAGGGTTATAGCCGTCGTAACACGTGTGTAGGAAATGCTTATTGATCAACTCGAGGCAGTGTGGTGCGCCTAAATCATCCACGTTTGGGGGAATGTTAGTTATTGGTTAGTTCTGCTGAGATAACCTTTTTGTGTTTCATTAAATCTTTTAACATTGACATTATCGTATATCAGCCTAACGTAAAGGTTATGTGATGTATCAGGAACTTGGTTATTAACAATAAGCCAAATGCCAAATTTAAAGTCATCTGACATCGTCAAGATTTTTTCAAACTTACCTCAAACAGGATCTTACAATACTACAGAACAAGAATCACAATTTGTTGTGTTGACAACAAACGAACGCGGGTCGACCTTTGACCCGTTCCCAAACTACAGACAACTGGCAACCACTAACTCATGAAAGTTTAGGGAGTAATAATTCTATGTTGAACAATTCATCCAATTAGTACTTGTTTTTCCGTTTGGATGAAAACAATGTGTGGGATTCTTGTTCTGTGCGTATGGTATTGTAAGATGATACAGAGTCCTGTTTGAGTAGAGTTTGAAAAATCTTGACGATTAGGATGCACCTTTAAATTTGGGCATTTTGGATTATGTTGATACCAAGTCCATGTACCTTTACGTTAGCTGATACACGATAATGTCCAAATGTTTAAAAGATGAATGAAAGACAAAAGGTTATGCTCAGCATAAACTAGAAGGTAGGTTAGTTTCCGGTAATGTTAAAAATGACAAAACATGTTTGAGATATTTGCATACTTTGGGGACCGGTCCTAGTGAGTGTTTATATTTATTAAAAGTAGAAAGGTATAGCGTGACCATCGCTTGATGAGATATCAAAAAGTTGGAAATTCGATTCGGTGTAGTGTTAGAAGATGTGTAGAGATGTAGAAGAGATTGTAGAAAACTAGGCACTCGAATTCCGCCATGGTCGAAAGCGGCTATGTATGAGGCGTAAACGTCGGCTAAAAATAGTGGTGGCGCTGTTCATATGCCCTATCTGAAAAATCTCTAATAGAATGATATCAAAAATGAAACTTATTCGAAATTTAGTTGTGATCTATAGGGAAATCGATTCCCCATAATATTCAAAATATTGTCACGCGGGAGGGGGTGCAAAATCAGCGGGAGCAAAAGGTGGATTTTTCCGTGTATCAATGGGAGCGTTATTTAGTGGTGTGCGCCTTCACACGAGGGTTTAACGTCACGGCTATTTACCTAATCCAAATGCCGCACTCAGCCCGGCTCATAGGTTTGCTTCGTGTTCCTTTATTATTTTTGAGAGTATTTAAAGATATTTTAACCTTATAAACTACTCTGATGCTAGTAACGATCGATGAAAAAACATATAAGGATAAATTTATTAAGATGATGAAAAAAAAAACAAAACAAAAAAACTAAACGTACGCGCTAGGCGGAAACGTTGGGCCACGCCGACGCCGTGAGAAAACTTAGGAGCGGTCAGGACTGCAAATTGGTCGGGGGGAACCCCTCCCCTCGGTACAACAAAATACAACCACTTTTTTTCGAATGATAATATGTAGAGAATTTACGAAAACTGTGGTTGTGGTTAAAAAAATTGGTGGCAGGGTTTTTTTTGCCAAAAAACTCTATTTTGGGGCCTAAAAAATGAAGAACAAATCATGTTGATTTTTTATTTTTAAGCCCAAACACTAGGGGATCTGAGTGGTGGTATTTGTTAATCAAGATCTTTATTGTATAGCTTGAATGAAGAGGTCAAAATGTACTTTTGGGTAAAAAGTGTATTAATGGGGTGTTTTTGGGGAGGGGGAAGGGCAAGGTCTTTTTTTTTGGCTTAACAATTAAGGAAAATTAGGACTTTTATATAGAAAATAGACAAAAGCCACCGCAATTTTACGTAGTCAGTAGCAGCATTGTGTTATAGATCTATATTTCATCAGTATATTGTCGGGAGGAGAGCCTGTAAATAAAACTTTTAGTAGGGTTTTATGTACAAAAGTTAAAACAAAATCCCGGTTTGGTTGTTTTTTTAAAAATGAAAAGGGGGGGTGAAATACACTCTTACCTTGCAGCATCTAAGACTACTACTATCAACTTCCCACAAATACTGGATTCTTGTTCCTGTTTGTTATTATGAATATTTTCTCGCTGTTAGATTTTTGATTTTTCTTTCATGTGTGACCGTGTTGTTCACACAAATTGCACGCCATGGTGACCAAGAAAAATCAGTATTGTAGTTTGATTTAAAAAAATTGTTTTTTGCCTTTAATCCTTTAGCTTACAGAAGTGGACAATAATGTATTACAACCAAATTTCCATGTTTAAATATTTGTGTAACATCCCTCATGCCTATCTCCTATAGGAGTTCTCAGATTTAAATGTCCCAAGTTCCAAGTTTCATATTACCATTGTGTGGACCATTTTGAGTAAAGGATTTTACGCTTGAACCTTTACAAAGTGTGATATCATCCTAGGTCGTCCACCCCCATGCATACAACGGAAAGACTCCCCTAGTCGGCGCTATTATATTGTGAATGAAGCCGCTTTCTAGAGGCCAATAAGCATAAGGCGCTATAAATTCTCTGCTCTTATTATATAATTCGCGGGTTCTTTCTTGCTTTTTGTGGCCCTCCGTTTGTTTGTCAAATCATTTAGTATAAACCTTCTTGGGAGAATTGGTTTGGGTACATTGAGACAACCGCGGTCTAAGTAGGGTGTAACACATCGAGGATGTCAAAGTCAGTCAGGTGGTATTACGGTCATATCGGACGGGACCTTTCGGGAATGCTGTCCCTATTTTTTTTAAAAATACCCTGTAGCACTCTTGAGGACTGGCAGTGAAAGGGCATAGCCAACTTAGATGGGGAACAAGCTATAACAGAGAGCAAAGAATTATGATTTGACTCAACGAAACGAAAAATCGAAAAAAAAAAAAAAAAATCTGTCAAAAATCAGATATTAGCATGTTCGTAACAAGTTTAGTTACGATATACCATAAGTATAGGGCCCCAAAGCAACCTAATAGGGGAAACAAGACCTTACTACAACACGTTAAATGGAGGGAGAGTCCTATCTTTGGACACTGTGTTTTCTATTCAAATTTTCGATAAGATATTCTACAGAATTTTATTCTTCACTTTCATAAGCTATCCTGCAAATTTTAAAATGTGTACTCTTTCGGGTGGAGTACTTTAATCGTTTAGCCAAAAATGCCTGTTTATATAAGACATGATATATTTTCGGACGACCTCCGAAGATCAAGTTAGTTTGGATATGAGTGAAAAATATACGTTTCTCTCAAATAGGTTCTATAAACCCGAATATAGTCAAAACTTAAGCTACAATTAAAACATCAAGTTTTATGCTCTAAATATAGCTGAAAAATACTTGAAATACCATTTACATTCAGTGTATGTCTGATGTAACTGTCAAATTGGCCCAATTTAGTCAAACACATGCATTCCGGGCAGAAATATGGATTTGGATCTGTGTAACATGTCCTATCTTAAGTAGATTTGATTTTATGGCATTCATAGGAGGACTATGTCATCCTGTCATACCTCAACAGCTTAAAAGACCCCATGATCACGGGGGAAAAGTGTAAATCGCAATCAGATGAAAATCTTAAGATACATGTATTTCAACCGTGATTCTTTGAAAATTTTATGCGAGTTTGAGATGCTCTGTTAAATTTCATTCAATTCTCCAAATTCCTCCAAGATTTTTTGTATCATTCTCAAGACTCAATATAGCCCTATATGTGATTTTAAGGATTCCTGTGCATTTACAAATTATTATGCGATTGGAGGTAATGTGTTGCTGGATGATTTTATGAAAACTCTGTGCAATTGAACACAATTGTGGCGACTTTAACAGAACCTGGTGTCTAACAGAATCTTGTGAGACTTAACAAATTCTGTGCAATTTAGGAAAAATCATTTGCGAGTTTTACAAAATTTTGATTGAATGTTGTGGGATTAGGCAGAATCTTGTGTGATTTATGGAATATTGTGTTATTTTTACGTTTATCTTAAAATCTGTGCGATTGTTTACAAAATTGGGTATGCTTTGCAAAAATAATGGCAAAGTCTTTTTTAAAATTTGATCAATTTTTGGCAATTTTCCCACTTTACCCCAGGGACTAGACATCCACTGGATAAAGAAGGGTTACACTCACAACATTTACTATAAAGGCAATAACCACTGCACGTAAACAGGAAATAAAGTGTATCAACTTTGTGAATTATAAAATTGTGGATGGAAAGTAGGAAAGTGTTTAGAGCTACCTGTAAGTTGTTATGTGTTATCTGGCAGGAT
The DNA here is from genome assembly GCA_023653785.1 of Ophioderma brevispina. Classification (NCBI taxonomy): domain Eukaryota; kingdom Metazoa; phylum Echinodermata; class Ophiuroidea; order Amphilepidida; family Ophiodermatidae; genus Ophioderma; species Ophioderma brevispina. The sequence goes on along the minus strand of JAMKCH010049195.1, from coordinate 54,868 downwards.
GTCTTTTATGCATAAGATTCACATTATTTTGTGTGATTTTTACGTACACTTAAAAAAATCGTGTGCGATTTTACAAAGAGTTTGTGCTTTTGCAAAAATAAATAATGGCAAAAAAGTGACTTTTTTGACCGAAATTTGAAACTCTTTGGGGCAAGAAAAAACAAAAATATTTCGGGGCCAAAAAAACCAACATTCATCTCGTTCCGTTCGCAAAATCGGGGTTTGTTGCCTTTTTGAGCTCTTTAGAGTTTTGCCTTTTTCATATTTTCTTTTGTATTTGTTTGTCATATCGTTCTTTTCAAGATGAATTTGTTTGGATAAGTACATCATTCTTCATGTTCGGGCAGGCTTGCAAATCACCTTTTAATAAGTTAGAAGATGTCTCATTCACTAATATACTGAGAAAAAAAGGTGTGTCTTTTCATAAAAAAAAATCCTCTCTACAATTCTTAGATTAAAAATTAATCTATGGGTGCTATGAGGACAAATTCAAGATGAGATAAAATTTGTAATTAAAAATAGAATGAAATTTAAATCTAATAGATGTTAATCTAAGAATTTACGTGAAGTATGTAAATCTTGCTCATTTGAAATGATGGTCGAAGATGAATCATTTAATGCGGAAATGCAACCTTTAGACCAAGATATCATTTAAATTAAAAAAATGATATTTGGAATTTTTTGTGAGATTTATGGCATTGGTGTCTATGTACGCTATAATGCGGCATTTTTCTATTTTTCTGCGAAATCCAGTTTAAACCTGCCATATATTAATAATCATAGATCCCTGATAGAATGCTACAGGAAAGGGGCATGTCCTGTTCTCTCGGACCCAGGCGCGGGGGGGGGGGATCTTGCAAAATCAGCCCATTTGGACAAGTTTAGCACTTCAGCCCCCGGTAAATTCGACTTTTTCAAATCCTGGATCCGCCCCTGCTCGGGGGTACAAAATGTAAGCATTTTCATCAATCATTCATCAAAATGATTTTAAAGCAAACACACCAATGCTCAAGTCCCCCAAAATTGAAAAGGTTGTGTGTTGTAATTTTGCTTGTTGTTGTTAATTAATTGTTGTAAGTAATTGCAAACAAAAATTTGACCATTATTTGGGACCATTTACTATGTCGTGGAAGTCTGTAGGAATCAATAGTGTGACAATTAAAACCATTTATATATTGCCCCGATACATCTATATTGCTAGCACTTACAATAATAAATCATGGAAAAAACGAATCGAAATGTAGGGCATTGGCCATAGCAAGGATGAAAAGTGTGCGGCAGCCAACCCAATCACAGACAAAGCAAAATACATAGAAATTGATCAAAATTGGGTCAGGGATATGACTCAAAAAGTGCCTCGTTGACCTGTTACAATCCTGCCCCCCACCCCCCCCCCACCCCCGCGCCCCCAAGTCCCTTGAAAACTTCTTACGGAAACAAAAAAACTGTACGTATGTGCTGGGTCTCAGCTTCCAACAGGCCAAGAACCTAAGAGCTATGACGATTTTTTTAGCGACGAAAAAAAAAAGCAATGCGCTACACGGAAATTGTTTTTTATTACATTCTTGGAAACTTGTTTTTCTTGACCAGTTCAAAAACAAGAAAAACGTTACAAACTGTTGAAAACCTCTAACAAAACAACAAAAAATGCGGTAAGGCCAACCACACACAACCCCTAAAAGTTCCCCCCGTTTACACAACGTCACGGATACATGGGCATGTGATTTTTCGAGCCCCCATTTTAAAAACATTTCATTGACTTACTAAGAAAATTTGATTTGTAAGACAGTCTTGGGGAACGGGCCCCTGGGTAACTTAGGTAACTTTCAAAATTTGCCGGATTTAATAATAAGTGCAAGCCTGAATGTAAATGTGGTGTAGCTTGCCAAAAAAAAAGGAATATTGTAGTATCAAATATAACGTTTTGCAAAAATGCATTTTTTTCATTTTTTGCTTATTTTGGCCAAACATTGATATTAAACTAAATTTCCATTTCACCAATTTTGTTGAGCAAGACCTTATTTTTGGAATCAATTACAACATAAGTCTACCAAAAAAGTAACAATTAGTGTTGTCCAATTCTTCTCAGCAGTTATTGGCCCGAAAATATATTTTTTTGAATTTATATTTCATTTTATAAATTGTTCACCAAAGCATCATTTTGATGGCAAAAAAACCACATTCGGCCAATTGTGTTAGTATTAAATATAGCTGCAAAGCTGATGGACATGCACACAACTAGAAAGATATAATCTATAAAAATCACCTGTTGTTACTGCATACACTTGTGGTGTTTTTGTCCTTTTTTACAAAATTTACTATTTTGGTTGATTTTTAGCCAAAATTACCTTTCTATTTCTAAACCCCAAAAATAACCTCCTTCTACTGCATTTTGTGCAGCAAAAATGATAATCTGCATTTTTTATGCAATGTTTAAAATGTAGATCTAAAACAAAAAGGTACTATGTATCAGAATTTTTTGTGGCGTTTTGGTATTTAAAATTAAAAAATCCTGTTTTTTCTTTTTAATTTTTAGCCTCAAAAATAGGGTTTTTTACCAAAAACACACCCTGCCCCCAAATTTTTGACCACAACCATCATTTTCATAAATCCTATATATTTGGTCTTTGAATAAAATTGGTGTGTTTTTGTTGTACCGAGGGGAGGAGTTACTCGAAAAATAAAGCACTTTTTGAAGCTTGACCGGCTCCCTACGGCAAAAGCCGCTCACCTTCCAGTCTTCCCTCGCCGATCACTTGTCACGAAATCAATATCAATTGCCATTATGACCTCGATTCGCGCTGATATAGGAGCTGGGGAAAAGTTTTGGATCATTCCATAGGTGAAATAGGGAAGAAGCATTTTAATTCTACCAAGAGGTCCGCTTCGCTGCTTAACAATCGAAAGTGGATTGAAAGGAAAAGGGCCAAGTAAAAACTCAATTGTGTTTACTGTACATTCCTGAATTGATTTTTTTAGTTTTAATACAATTGATTTATAAATCATTCACATCACTTCACTTTACTGTGACTTCACTGTAACAATGTTTTAAAGAATTAAAGGCTTTTCTGTGGTCACTTGCGAAAACGCTATCTTTTAATGTTTAAGATGTTAAGAATTGGATTGCAAGTGTTTAGAATATGGCAATTAGAAATTAATTAATTAAAAAATTATAATATTTGGAATTAAAACAGCGTTAGGAATGGGAAAATAATTAAATTCCTGCTGACACTAACATGGTATATTCATAATGTTTGGTCCGGTCTACATTGTTCCTACATGAAACACTGACAAAGTTCCCGATCCCAATTGTGTTTGGCGTTTTTTTTGTGTGTTGTTGGTGTTTAGGCCAAGGTTTTCAATGTTCAAAATATTTCCATTCAACGTGCTTGTCAACTAAGAACTATGTTGGAACATCTTTGAGTGGGTATTGACTATTGTAATTGGTCGTATTAGTTTAGGTAGCATATGAAAGTAATGATGATGCCCCATATCACCTGTGGGACAGTGTGAAACCATTGTGTTACCATATTCAGGATTCAATAGCGCACCTGCCTCATTCCAGGTAGTATTTCACCTATTAACATACATTTTTTACCTTTACCAGTGACCCTCTGTGTTTTTTGACCACTGCACCTTGTAATTTGACCGTATAACCTAGACAGTATTAAGAACGCCACGGACTAGGAGTGCTTCTACAAAGTTTTTAATTTGCTGTTCGTCCCTCACAATGCTCCTCACGTAAAAAAGTAGTGGTTGTCCCTATATCAGCGCGAATCGAGTATAGCATGTTCTTTACAACACCACCAGTGCTTTGCAAACAGTCCAGTGACTCAGATTTCAAATAGGCATGATGGCTATTGAAAAAAAAAAAACAACACAACAAACCCTTATAATATAAGGCTTAACATACGTACATGCGAATGGTACATAACACCACCGACGGCTGTGATCCGCGTGTTAAAAAGGAACATTTAATTGGACTCAGTAGCAATACACAACAATTAACCGGGAGTTCGACTGGCTCTCCTGCGAAATTTCTTTCATAAGATCTTGTATAAAGTTCTTAAACCTCTTCCATGTTTATTCTATGATCAAAGCTGTCAAGGAAATCTTTGCTAACAATGTTAACCAAAAATATTAAAGATATCCTGAACCATGAGTTAAATGTTGTCCAAAATGTTTTTAATTGTTGTAATTACAAGAAAAATGTCGATGGTTCAAGGAAAAACAATATCATCGACTAATTTTTAAAAATTCGGGTGCATTATCCCCGTTCCTCACATCGTCTCTGTTCTGACAAAAAACCAATCTTTGTGACAATCATTGTGAACAGAATCCAGTAATGTATAGTCACAAAATCCTTACCGTTTGCGACCTGTAGGCCTATGCTAATGATGCTTCAGCATAAGGGAACATATTTGTTACTAATTTTGAAAATGTTTTTGATTTATACTGTAGGCTAATAACTTGAAAATGATTCAATTATTAATTCTCCTGAATGTCAAGTGCCGATCCGGGGTTGTTGTGGTGGTGTTTATTGCGATCGACTCCCGTTAGATGGAAATCAATAGTCAGGTAATTGATCACGTGGTTGATCGATTAAACTGTGGTAGGCGATTAGCAGTAGTAATCTCATAATCTGTTTGGAGGAACAAGAGGACGTGTGCTACCTTTACCGCCTTGTGTTCCCTTCAGCATGTTCAGCTGCCTTCCAAGTTTTTCTTTTTGGTATGATTTCAAGTGATTGGCCTTCTCAATCTCCACTCAGGAGTCAGGTAAGTTAAAGACACTATCATTGATTTAACAGAAAGAGTCAAAATATTTGAAATTTGCAGGAATAGCTTAAAAGTGAAGGATAAGTCTGTTGGGGATGAATTTAGTATTCTGCCACCACTTAAAATTTGGCACCTTTAACAAGCGGTTTATTCCGTTAACGTTGCCGAATTCGTAGTCTGTGGCAGAATACTAAATTCTTTCCGTCTGTAGAATTCTCATGTCTTTAAAGGTGCATTTCATGATTTCAGCACCTTCTGTTTTATTCATTGTCATTAGATATCCCTGAGAATTCCCAAAATTTGGGTTTTATGAACTATGCCAGAGCTCGAAATAGAGGGGTTTTACTAGCCCGAGGTTGCTCTGGCTTTTCCCGCCTCGATAGCCCCTACTTTCTCCTCTCCAATAGAGCCAGAGCGGTAGTTCGTAAAAAAAAACTGGCTCCACTGTAGCTCACTGTGCCACAAAGTCAAGAATTTTGGTATACAGTCTTCGATGACACGAAATCTGTGCATATATGAAAACTTTGATGTCTTCCATCTCTACTAGCTCGATTTTAAAAATACAAACGGTGCACAGCTCATGCTTACATCCTAGTCCTGCCAGCACGACCTGACCTGAGATTCATGTCTTTCAACAATATGTCATTCACTGATCAGTATAAGATAACATCCAATATTAAAGGTATAGGTGGCAAGTTATAATTATTGGAACTAGCTTACGTCCGTGAAATGTTGGCTCTAAAAGGGCACGAAGTGACCGAAAATTTGAACAAATTAACAGTTAAACACAGACGTCTTCCACTACCGGCTGTAGTTATAGGGATGGGCGGTATCAACATTTTCCAATCCAGGCGTATTCGGACATGCTAACTCACTTCCGTATTACGGTATATAACTCGTATCAGGGGGGGAAGGTCGGATTTATTTGGCATCCCTCGGAAAATTAGCACTCTATATAAATGCCCATTAAACATGTATATAGATTCTATGGTGTTAAAGGCTCATGATACGGTCATTTTTCTATCATAACTGTGCGAAAACGGTTTACTGTAAAAGGCCACACCCATAAAACGAATCTTATACATTAACTTCACGAAAAAATGTGATCAACTATGACAAATCAGTTCTTGGAATTTGGAAAGGAAATTTGAGCAAAATGTGGTGCGATATGAGCCATATCCTGTCAATACGTCGGGTAAACGTTGTGTTGAATGAGCGCCATAGTCTTGTGTACGTTTGTATACGTTCGTGATCGGACCTCGTGGAGTCAATAGGCGTGGTAGGACCCCATCTTCATGAGAATGAGACTAAATTTGAATAAATAACGTTCTCAGGGGGGGTCGGACATGATCTGCTCGACTTGGGCATTGGGGATTTCCAAACAGTCATTTAGGGAATTCCTACGTGTATTCTCTATGGCAGCCTCGGTCCCAGTGACAATAAAAAATTATCTTTTAAACCTTTGTTCAAAAGATCTTAGTAATATCATGATTAATTTAGAAAAAATTATTCACTTCAAAATCCGTCGGGGTTAGTGGATTAACCCAGCTGTAAAATAGTGTAATTTCCAATAACGGTCATTTAGATTTAAATATTTGTGACCAGGCGTAGTCTTTAGTCAAGTCTGTGTGTAACCGTTCGATATGCGTAAGAGCGCCCTCCTACCGTTAAGTCTTTGAAACAGACTAGCACCCGGAAGTTGATGGCGTTTTGAATTTGCTGTTGCTGTTAGGCTGGCATGTCCTACCCCCGAACGTTCTCAGCAGTCTAGGGATTTTTGAAATGGCGCGAAAATTGAATTTTCAAATGTATTTTTCTCCAAATTTCTTCTACGAACTAAAAGTTCGCAGAACAAAATTGCTTTAGATGATGTCTTCTTGCCATATGGTAAAATTGAATGCATTCATCAAGCGGTTTTGGAGGAATCAATCAGGCATATTATAGGCGAGTAGCAGCATCAACAATTTAGTCGATTTAATAGTCCCACCCTACATACACCTACATCATACATTAATGGAAAGCTTATGTCTACTTTCAGACTAGGCATGATGTGAAATTGCCAATGTGTGGGCCGAAGGTGATTTTTGGGTCATTTTAGCCAAAAAAATGATTTTTGAGATATTGGTATTTTTGACATCTATATAACATGCCCCATCTATGTAAGTAGGTTTCAGAACTATAATGTGTCCCAAAAGCTCACAGTAACCTTCTAAAGTTTACAAAATATACAGTAGTATAGGCGATATTGGGTGAAGATATGCGTTTTTCTCAAATTCATGTTTCTAAAACCTGAAAAATAGTTAATCTTTTAGCCTAGCATTCAAAACGTCCGTGTTTTATGCTCTAAATTGATCTGGAAATACTTCAGCTACCATTGGCATTCAGATTAGGTATGATGTGGAACTGCCAATATGAGCCGAAGGTGATTTTTGGGTCATTTTAGTCAAAAACATACATTTTTGGGCAAAAATGATTTTTGAGATATTGATATTTTTGACATCTATATAACATGCCCCATCTATGTAAGTAGGTTTCAAAACTATATTGTGTTTAAAAAACTCACAATAAGCTTCTAAAGTTTACAAAATATACAATAAGTGTAGGCGATATTGGCTAAAAATACCCGTTTGGCATTCAGATTAGGTATGATGTGGAACTGCCAATATGGGCCAAAGGAGATTTGGGGTCATTTTAGTTAAAACATACATTTTTGGGTAAAAATGATTTTTGAGATATTGGTATTTTTTACATCTATTAACATGTCCCATCTATGTATTAGGTTTAAGAATTATTTTGTGTCCCATCAGAAGCTCACAATAAGCTTCTAAATTTGCCAAATTGTACAGTAAGTACATGCAATATTGAGTGAAAATGTGCATTTTTCTCAAATTTATGATTCCAAAACATGATTAAGAGTTAAGAATTCAAAACATTCATATTTTATGTTCTAAATTTAGCTATAAATTCTTGCAATACCATTCAGTTTAGGTATGATTTATACACATGTCAAGTTGGACTGAAGGTATTTTGGGCCATTTAGTCAAAAACATAAATTTTGGTGAATAATATGAAAAAATATTTTGAGATAATGGTGTTTTTGACATCTATGTAACATGCCTTCTATGTTAGTAAACTATCATGCCTTAGAACTTCAAAATAAGCTTTTTAAGAGTACAAAATATAAAGTATAGATGATATTGACTGTATATGTGTGATAAATGATGAATGATGGATGAAAATGCTGTAAATTTTGTACCCCGAGAGAACTGGAGCTGCCCGTTTCCTATAGCATAAAATCAGGGAGTCTATGATTATATATCATATGGCAGGTTTTTAAACTGGATTTCAGAAAACGAAAATGCCCATTATCGGACATAACACCAGTGCCATAAATCTAAAAGAATTCCAATATCATTTTTAATTTAGAATGAAGATCTTCATAAAGGTGCATTTCAGCATTAAATGACCTTTGCTCTGGAAGAATCTTTGTATGAAAATGACGCCCTTTTTTTTTCCTTTTCTTTTCTTTTCTTTTCTCGGTATCATTAGTGAATGAGCAAGAATATTTTATTTGTTGAAAGATGAAATGTTTCCATTCAACTCGGCTAATGCCTCGTGAATGGAACATTTCATCTTTCAACGAATGAAAATATTCTTTCCATTGCACGAATGAAAAACATTCATTATTTGTTTTATATAACATCTAAGTAGATCCTTGTCATTCTATTAAAAGCTCAAACTAGCTTGACTACGCTAAGTAAGGCTAAGGCTTATGCCTAGCCTAGCCTGGGCTGTCAGTGTCAAGTAGCAAGTTGCTACGGACCCAGGGCCTAGCTCTGCAGGGCTAGGCCTAAATGTTGACTTTAATTTACCTTCTACTGCTACTTGCTATAGTCACTGCATAAAACTTGGTCTAAAGAAACCTCCATGGCCAGGAATTCCACGTAGATCCTGCTGAAAACATAACTTTGCCGGCAGAAACAACAAGATCCTGCTTCCATTGTTCACTCACGCAAAGACCGCAAGTTCCGAGACTCGCTGCTGCACCGCAATCAATGCTGATCATAATAGCATCATAGCCGCGGCAAAGTTCCGTATAGGTGCGTGCATTAGATGACCTGTGTTTTGTGAAGACGCACGAGTCGTGCAATAGAACGAAACGAATGGAACAAAATTGCATGCCAAATGGAACAAAAATGCACAGTATGTGACGTAAGCATGCAATATATCATTTATTTAATGACATGTATCCGAGAATCCTCCAATCAAATGACAAGGATCTATTTAGGTGTTATATAAAATTGGATATTATACTTCCTGATGATGTCGCCAATAGGATGGGTATACATTATGAAACCCTGTGGTCCAACAATGGACCCTTGTGGTACAGAATAGTTCATAATATGCTGCGCAGACATTGCTTTGTTAATGGACACTCTCATGCGACGATCTTGAAGGTATGATTTAAACCAAGCAAGAGCAGTGCCTGTGATACCAAAACGACATTCCAATCTATTGACTAAAATGGAATGCGAGATGGTATCAAAGGCTGCGGTCATATCAAGTAGAACAAGGAGAACTGCCTTATTCTTATCTAAAGAATGTAAGATGTTACTTCTTATTGGCCTATAGCTCGTGACCTTTGACCTCTGGGGCCGAGATTGCTCAAAGGCACTAGAGGGGGCCATGAGCTATCATTGTGCCAAGTGGGGGCTCTAGGGCCTTTGTAGTTTTGGAGCTAGAGGCTTACAACTTGTGTGTTTGATGACGAAGAAGAAGAAGATTCTGAAGAATCAGAAGGAGCACAATATACCCATCGCTTCGCAAGCGGGTATAATTCCCATTCTGTTTGCGAAAGCAACTCATGTGGGCAGCCATTTTACAATTAAATACAAGTTACCATGAGTATGCCCGGGAGTTAGTTCTGCTAAGCATAACTCCACATTATGTCTTTAACATGTTGTCATTAACGGTATGCGAAGTTATGCAAAACCACATGCTTTACCTTTTCCCTGTTACCTACCTCAACTTCGTCAATCTCAAAATCCCTCCAAATGTACGATATATCCATATTTTTACTATCAAACACAACTTGAGATCCTATATAATGCGATGACATATGTGAAAAAACTTAGAATTAGAAATTAAAAATTTTGAAGAAAATTACGACTACAATCACTTATGCCACTCCAGTGCATGAATGAAGCCATAATTGACAAGGCACCAGAGGTCATCATACGTCACATGGGTCAATACGTGTTCGTTTGTTTACCAACAAGGATTAATTTTCTCCAGTTAGCACCTTAGGTGGGTCCAGGCTAGCCTGAGTCCTGGGCTCCTCGTTCGCAACTAACAAACCTGTCGGCTCAAGTGAATAGCACCACAGTGTAACGGCCGTGTGTATATTAGAGGACTGAAGGATTCGGGTAGGTCCAGGGTACCGGTATGTGACCTTCTGGATCAAAGGTGAAAGGTCACATTCGTTCTGGCCGGTTACAAACGAGTCGTGTATGAGAAAGGTTGTTTCTCTGGAAAATGATGGATTTCTACTGTTTTTAGAAAAATTTTTGAGGATTAACTATTTCAAAAGGTAATTTATTATCTAAGGAACATATATCAACTCGATACTGAATTGCTTTTGATATTTTTTTCTTCTGCAGTGTGCAAAGTTGGCTCTTTGAAATGGCTTGCTCATGCTGGTAACAGGGAAAAGGTAAAGCATGTGGTTTTGCATAACTTCACATATTGTTAATGACAACATGTTAAAGACAAAATGTCAAGTTATGCTTAGCAGAACTAGCCCGGGAGTATGCGTAATTGAATCGATGAATCAAGGCATTCCTGATTGCTATTACTTCCCACTTTTGCTAGCGTGGCCACCGCCATAGCACACACCACATATTATGGAATACGCAAATTAACTGCCCTGCAGTGTGATTTTTTAGTTCAAAAATGGTAATAGTCAAAGTAAAATGAACAAAATATGATGAAAAAATGAATAAGTTAGATTCTGTTAAATATATGACAAGAAAACCATGAAAAAACAACAAAAAGCTGGCATTGACGAATTCCTGCCGTAACCCACCTTAAAAAAGCCATGGGGGAATTTTGGCGACAGGAGATTTCCTTCTGAGTTTTGGTTAGATGTATAGTGTGTGTTCCATTGGTTATGTGTGGTCTGGTTTGGATGTTATTATCTAGTTATTAGAGTGGTTGGGGTCGGTCGGATACTGAATATAATAGAACTAGAAAACCTACTTGTTGTCCCCGCCGAACGAGTTCAGAAGGGGGACTATGAAATGAGCAGGGTAACCCGTTCGTCCATCCGTTCGTCCGTCTGTGACAAAAAATGTTAACCATTGTTGTATATGATTTATCTGGGGTTCCGTAAGGAGCGGACAATGATGTAACGTGGTGGAAAGAAGCGGGTTGATGAGTCTCGACCTGATTAGATGTGGCCGTAAAATTGCTAATTAAGATCTAATTTGCATATTATGAGAATGTTCCTGCAAGGCCTGTGACTGTGTACAAGTTTTCTGGGAGTTCCGTAAGGCGATATAAGGATTGTAAATTAGTGGAAGGGAAGCGGGTGAAGAGTATGACCTGATTAGATTTGGGCATATTTCAGGCAAAGTGGTATGCAAATGAGCTAAATTAATATGCAAAAGTCAGAGTAATTGCTATTTTGGACATGGATACTCAAATTCTGCGCTGCATGAAAGGCTATACATGAGGACCATCTTTTTTGCAATTTGAAAGTTGTGCAAGTACGGCTTAGATGCAAATGAGATAATTAAATATGTATAATTGCTGTATCCTGTGAAACGGTCATCGGTAGGAAAATTCCTGCTACATGAGATTACTATGCTATACGGGGAGGGGGTAGTGCGGTGGAGGAGGGGGGCAGGGGGTGAGGAGGTTGGGGAGGGCGTGAGGAGGTTGGGGCCAATTAGGCCACATTATGAACAACTGTTTCAATGTCTATGGCAAGTGTGGACTACTGCAAAAGAGGTCCAACTCTTGCAATTTGGGAATAAATTTTGACATTTTAGTAATTGTTTTAAAAGATTATTTTATGGTGAAAATGAACATGGTGCAAATAGGATTAGGGGCAATAAACAAGTGTTCATACCCCCCAACTACTAAATATATTCATGAATTCCAATATGAGATTTGTTTTGCCAATTGAACAAAAGTAAAACTTACTTGCATCCCCTTGGCGTGGCTGCATGGTGATGGCCACACATCAGTGTTTTTTTTCCTTAAATGGATGTCAAGAGATTCACAGTGGGGGGTGAATTATATCTCTTCTGTTTTACCTCATGTAGTTTGTGCAGAAGGACAGCAAACAAAGAAGCAATTTTCCACTAATTTTGAATCAATAAACTGGAACTCAGAAATACTAAGTAAGCTTCCTTGTCTCTATGACCCTTTCAGATGGTAGATAGGTATGAGTTTCATTAAAAATTCCCAGGGAAAGTGATTTTCTGAGAGCATCGAATCCCATGGGACGTGAGAACTTTGGTGCACCTAAGTGTTATGGTGACCCAAAGAATGTAATTAAAACATGTCATATTGTCTAGTGTTCGAGGATCATAGATACTGAAGTTTATAGGTCTGTTTTACAGTTCTGTATGTGTTGTTTATCTTTCATGAAAAGAGTGCCACAGGAATAAAGAGTCAAGTAATACTCTAGATGACTCAATTTCGCATTCTTTCGCTCTTTCAAATGTGTGCGTTTCGGGAGACTCTCTCTGATGCTACTTGTTACAAGATATGGCTATTACAAGTTATTCAGGAATGCAGAGGTGTTTTGACAACAATCCAACTGACATTGCAGTTTGCCTATACTGTACTGCTACAAGCTCATTGTCAGTACTTAATGATAAAAAGTGTACAAGAAGCTACAGGACCACAAAACATTTAATGATCATGCTAAAAATTTCCTAATAACTTACACTTTGTGGGCAAAAATGAGTGTAAAAGTCAGGGTTTTTTATGTGTTTAAAATTAGGATTTTGGTGCGATAACATGACCCTTTTAAGGTGAACTTTCCCAAAACTAGTGCAGTGTGGGATTGACTCATACACCCTCTGGTCTATTTGCAAGTGTGAAAACCAGGGGATTCCAAAGTACACCATGAGTAATACACCTTCGACCGAGAATGCTAAAAAATCGTATTTATCATAAAATAAGTGATTTGTAATTAGAATTGGGATCCAGATTGTTCCCTTTATGGCAGAGCTGGAAATGCTAAGGTTTAATATGTCCGTCCAATAATGAACTAAATTAGGTGACTACCCAAGAAAATTGGACCTCTAAATTGAATGGCCTTGACCCAATAAACAACTAATGGATGATGTATATTTATTAATTAATGGATGAGCGTAAACACGTTCATGGCACTTTTTCCGGAATATTTCATATTGGAAGGCTGTTTCCAGCAGCCGTTGAATTATCGGAGATCTCCGATATTAATTATTCTAATGACAAAATCTCTCATTGCGACAGACATTTTCGAGCCTAACTATTCACAGGTTACTAGCAGTTACAATGCAACCGTGTAAAATCTCAACATTTTCGTGATAATTTTGGGGCACTCTTCAAAAAATGTGCCATTGATGCTTTTAATAAGGAGTTTGTACGCACTCCAACTAGTGAACTATCTGCGACCCCCCCTCCACAAATAGTCGCTAGTGGAATAATCGCGCGACGATCTCAAGAGTCCGCTAGTGGATAATTGCGCACGGGTTGACGCAAAAAACTCCGTCCCGATCAGAAACCGGTGGAAAATATCTTTCCGCGCACGCGGGATCCTCAAATAGTCCGCTAGTGGAATATTGCGCACCGGGTCGCGCAAAAAAATCCGTCCCATAAGGAAACGTGGATCATGTCCCTCTTTCGCGCACGGGAATCCTCAATAGTCCCGCTAGTGGAGTAATCGCGGCCCGGGATCCTCAAATAGACCCCTAGTGGAATAATTGCGCACTGGTGCGCTAAAACATCCGTCCTATAAGGAAATGGTGGATCATTTCCCGCGCACGGGATCCTCAATAGTCCGCTAGGTGGAGTAATCTGCACCGGGATCCTCAATAGTCCGTATTAGAAAAATTGCGCCCGGTATCCTCAAATAGTCCTGTCGGAGCATCCGTGCACGGTGTATCATTTCCGCGCACGGATCCTCGAATAGTCCGATAGTGGATTGATTGCGCACGGAATCCTCAAATAGTGGCGCTATATTGAAGCACGGGATCCTCAAATCGTTCCACTGGTCGTAGCATCCGCGCAACGGTGATCGCTCAATAGTTCGCTAAGGGATTGATTGCGGAAGGGATCCTCCTATATTCCGATATAGCCCATAAGCTGCCCATCACAATTTATCCGTTCGTATTGGCACCATACCCAGTTAGTGATTGATTTTTTTTCCCATAGATCACCTTGAAGAATGTCCCCCTGAGCTAGGATTAGGTATTTTCCGCCGAAAACTCCTCGTGACCTTGCAGGGCTTCTTATTCGGAAATAAACCTTTAAAGGTGGCTTGTCCCGATTTTGATTGGGAACCCCCTATCATTTTGACTTGTAACCTGAAAGACCGTATTTTTTTCTCATTGGGTCGTCCTGAAATTCATAATTCCAAATCCCTTCTTTCCCGAATATAGACGAACAAACTTTGTCGTTTTCAGGGCCTGCCGTTTTAATATTAAACCATCAATATTTTATTAGCACATAGTGAATTGAGCGTTGCAATACGCCATCACTGATACCATAAAGACCACAACGTGTTAATCACACGAACTTTGTGTTGAGTGTAATGCAGTGCCAGTCTCCTCTATTATAACACAATAACATTCAATCGAACAAGCACCATTTATAATTGCCCCTGAATAAATTTCACACCCTCGGAATAAATGAACACTTTCATTTCACTGTCATTTTTATTCTACAAATTTCATTAAAGTGACAGGAGATTTTTTTAGATAAGAATTTCTTCTCAAATTTCACTGGATCGGTTGTATACCACCTACCGAGAACGTTAGGAAGATTTATTGGGACAATCAGTGCAAAAGAAAACTGCAAACCTTGTTTTTTGACGTTGCCTTCTAACTTGCGTTCCTATATAGAAACCATGCTTTGACTTTCTGTAGTGCGCCGACAGAAACTACCGCATCATCAATTTATTACATAAAGACGGCGTATTCTCTTATTCACTTTCAGGTGATCTATACATTGGTAAGCATTATTAAAAAACCTAGGTTCGAGAAATTTGGGGGTGCGTCTTTCTTTGAAATCTCATGGCTCCTTAAAGCTGGTTTTGCAAATACAAGGTTTTTCGTTTATATTTGCAGCATTGATTTTTTTTCCATAAAATCAAAAAATTCTTTTATTTTTTGATGTAAATCTTTCCACTACGTTAAAGCCACAATCATCCTTTTTTCCCAATTAAAAAGCCAATTTTTGGTCTCTCAATTGCTAGTGATAGAGTAAGTACATATCACACTTTCATATTTCTGTTCCTTGTGACAAACTGACGATTCTAAGCCGTCTTGAAGATGTCATTGAATTATTATTTCTTAGAATACGGCGTGTTACGCTCTGTCACTTATAGTACAACAATTTCCAAATATAACATTTTTTTTTTTTTTTAATTTTTGATGAAAAAAATAGGGGCGCGATTTGTTTACATTTTAAAGAAATCGACTGTGGATAGTGAACTTTCATACATAAAGTGGGGGACTAATTTCATTAACCAGAATCAACCAACTTCAAATGTAAATTGATGGAATTGTTAGCCTAGGCATGATTTCACATGACATGGCGAACTGAGAATCATCTCGAGGAACATGGCTTACTGTATTTTGCGAAACTTTGGTAAAAGGTCTCAAGTCAATTTTATATGAACTAAGTTGTGATTTGAAATGTAACACACATTTTTTTTACGCAACGCATGTAACAAGAGTTTGCAGTTATGTCCACAGCAAAAAAGGCCACGGACCTTTGATCACTAACAGATCATTATGAACATCAATCTATTCACAACTTTGCCTTAACAAATTGCTTTCCCCACATCGGCCATCACCCCAATCAATGATCAAGAATGTGCTATGATGACTGCTTACCCACTCAATGAGTACATGACACATTGTACTTTTTGGGCTGTGTTGGGCATATAGGAAGGGTTTTTTTGAGAAGCAGGTAGCAATTTTTTCTAGTGACAACCTGTCAATCAAATTTGGACAGCCAATTAGAATATAACTGTATCTGTGTCTTTAGCTGGTACGGCACGCTGCGATGATGGTTTTGATATACAGCGCCTTGACAACCCTCCTCTGCGCCCAAATACACGGGTGAATTTTGCCATAGAAATAACATGGCAAACTTAGGAGTAGGCTGGTTTATTACTTCCCAAAAAATTGGCCTGGTTGCCACACTTTTATAGCTCCTTTTGATTGCATTTCGCAAATGTTTAACCGTTATAATATTTTCCAAAATATATGCTGGTACAAATTTTGGTCGAATACTTTCCCGTTAGCGGGGTAAAAATAGCCAGCCCTATCATGTTAAACTGTATGGATCATGCAAGAGGTACGGGCCAGTTGAGTCAGTTGTGGACTGTTTTATAGGAAAAAGGACAATAAGTCAAGATGCGGACCACTCAGTAACGAAAAAGCGGGCGTGTGGAATGCTCAGTAACTTATAACGTCGGTGAAGGTCTGCAAAAGAAGAAAATGAAACTCGCAAGACCTATTGCACGGCATGCATGCACGCACGCACGCAGCACACATACACACACCAACCCGTGACACATCACACACCACCACCACCACCGAAAACCACAGGCGGCTGAATGAAGTGTGGAGGAGACATGGGACACGCATTATTTTAGGTTTCGTATGCCAATCCACTGGGCAAACTTCACGGTAACGACGCCAACATTTAATTTGGCCTGGTATCGGGAATTACAACTCTGAGTTGCTATGACTACTCAGAATTCAACCAATCAGAAAGTCTCCAAATGTGGCATTGGCCTTTTGCTACCACAAAATCGGACTTTGCACTATTTCAGCTTGTTTGTGTCGCACCAGTGTGGAAATGAAAGTAGCCGTAATGGAACATTGAAATGTACCGGTTCTTAGAAGGTAAATTGTGAAAAAGATGTTAAATATGTAATTTCTTATATAAGAATCAATCAGGAACTATATGCCTCTTAGTTAATTGAAAAACTTCAGCTATTAATTTTAGTTGTTTCATAGAGTAAAAATTCATTTATATAGCAAATAAATGTTAATTATAAGGCTATATCTAACGGTGCTCGCCGACCACCCATATTTACCCGTGCATGAAAGAACAACTTGAAAAGTTACCGCACATGCATAGGCCTTATTACAACGCTTATGTCGGCTTATTTTGACGCAATTTCTTTTTTCGCTGGAGCACCAAATTCATCACTGTTGGTGCGTAAATAAAATGTAAAAACAATTGTGGAATCCAAAAGTAGAAAAAGACAAAACATCACAATTAAAACAGCCAACAGGTATACGACTAATTGAATACACACACCCCACACACACTCGCCACCCCCACACACACACAGCACCCCCCCCCCCCCCCACACACACACACACATATAGGCTATAATGTGTAAGTCATCATCCTCATGATCATATTGTTTAATATGTTGTTCTGTTTTAACATAAAAAACTGCAAAGTTGTTTCACAAATAAATGGGTGTTGTTTTGGAAACTAAGGGAAAAGTTTTTTTTTAGGCCTACTAAAACACAGTGATTAAGTTGTAAACGGGTAGGGCAAATGGGGGTAATAATCATTGAGCATTAGGACCCCGTTATAACTTTGAACTATAGGGTGGTTATACGCTCTAAAATCCTTGGACTATTTTAAATCTAAGAAAGAAGACCTTCGTTAGCGGGACAAAACTTTTTGGATTTAAAAATAGGCCTAAGTCTTTTAGACTTAAAATTAAGTCTACTCATTGCTAGGAATGAGTTTTATGAAACTGGGTGGACTATTAGATCCCGTACGCAACTGATCCACTATCTGACTAATGAGGATCCAGTGCTTAATTATTCCATAGAGGGATATTGAGATCCCCGTGCGCAATTATTCCACTATAGGACTATTTGAGGATCCGTGAGCTGAAATGACCCACCGTTTCCTTATAGAGAAGGAGTTTCAGCGCACCCCTTGCCCAATAGTCCGCTAGTGGAATAATTGAGGATCCCGTGCGCGGACTATCATAACGGGACTATTTGAGGATCTGTGCGCAACTGATTCCAGTGAGCGAGGATGCTCCGATAATGGACCTATTTGAGATCCCGTGCGCGGAAAATGAGCCCAGTGGCGGATGGTCCGAGGTGTTGAACATTTGAGGAGCCCGTGGAGGAAATGCTCGCGTGGCGGAATGCTCCGACGGTGGACGATTTGAGGATCCCGTTGCGCAACTGATCCACTATCGGGCTAAATGAGGGATTCCCGTGCGTGCTTAATTATTCCACTAGAGGGCTATTTGAGGATCCCGTGAACAATTATTTTTCCCCAAACTACGGGACTATATTGAGGATCCGTGCGGACTAAGCCACTATAAAGGACTATTTGAGGATCCCGAGCGCAAACAATCCACTATCGGATTATTTGAGGATCCAGTGCGCAATTATTCCACCATTGGACTATTTGAGGATCCCGCGCGGGGCAATGAATGACTTCCACCGTTCATATAGGGACGGAGTTTTTTTTGCGACCGTCGAAAAATTATTCACTAGTGGATATTTGAGGCTCCATGTGCGCAATTATTCCACCTAGCGGACTATGAGGATCACGTGCATGGAAATGATCCACTGTTTCCTTATAGGGACGGAATTATTCCACTAGCGGACTAAATGAGGATCCCAAGCGCAATTATTCCACTAGTTGACTATTTGAGGATCCCGTGCGCAATTATTCCAACAGTGGACTATTTGAGGATTCCCTGCGCGGAAATACTCCACCGTTTAACTTATAGGGACGGAGTTTTTTGAGCACACAGTGGCAATTCTTCCACCGTGGACTATTTGTGGATTCCGTGCGCGGAAATGATCCCCGTTTCATTATAAGGACGGAGGTTTTTGGCACCCTGTTGCGCAATTATTCCACTATAGGACTATTTGAGGATCCCGTGCGCAATTATTCCACTAGCGGACTATTTGAGGATCACAGTGCTCGGAAATGATCCACCGTTTCCTTATAGGGCGGAGTTTTTTCCGCACCCGTGCGCAATTATCCGCTACCGTGGACTATTTGAGGATCCAGTGCCGCGGAAATGATCCAACGTTTCCTTATAGGGACGGAATTTAGAAGTTTTTGCGCACCCTGTGCGCAATTATTCCACCAGTGGACTATTGGAGGATCCCGTGCGCAATTATTCCACTTGTGGACTATTTGAGGATTCCCCGTGCCCGCAATTAATTCCATAGCGGGAACATTGTGGAGGGTGAGATAGTCCACTGGTGGATAACGTACATACTGTTTAATGGGGTCAATGGCAAGCGCCAGGCTCTCGTATCAAGGAGAAAACAATGGGCATAAATCAGAACAGCACCTTAGTTTGAGGTAACTCTAATCAACAATGTGTATATGAATATCATAGACTTGTGCTCATGCATTGATATTAAAACCACAAAAGTCACCGGGCCAGTTCAAAACCGTGCGTTCCTTTGTTAACGCCATATTCAGTTCATCTGCTGAATAAAGACCCGTAGTCATTTTTGTGTCATCTGCAAGAATACAGAAGAACATAGGGATTATCGGGTCGGGGTGGCGGTTGGAGGAATTGGGGAGTGGGTGGGGTGAGTCGGAGAGGGTGGGATGCGTCGGGAAGGGGGCGGGGTGAGGGGTCGGAAGGGCGGGGGGTGCATCGGGGCATCGGGGAGGGGGCAGGGTGGGCTGCGTCAGGGACGGGAGGGTTAGGGTGCCTGAGGTGGGGTACGTTGGGGAGGGAGGGGCGAGGGTTGGGGTGACCTCATGTGAGTTATGTGACCCATGTGACCTTGGTACCCCTTGTGACCTTGGTGACCCTCATGTGCGCCTTTGTGACCTCACATGACCTTGTGAACCTCGTGGGACCTTTGTGACCTCGTGACCATGGTGACATCATGTCCCTTTGGCCCCATTCACAAACATGATGGAAATGACGTAGCGGTCCAACGATCTGCCGGTGATGTTATTTTTATTATCAAATAGTTCTGTTTACCCATGTAGGGGATGCTAATTTGGGCTTAATCATTTCAGGTGAGGGCTAAGTATTAAAAGTTTAAACCATGCAAAAATAGCACATTTTGAAAAATCTCGAAGGCACCACTCTTTAAAATGATGCCAGTGTGTTCTTTTAGCCCTGGGCCAGAAATACAGTCTTGCTTTCAAACTGGGCCTATTTGGGGGAACTGAGTATCCCAAAATTGTCAATATTATGACCTATTTTATATAAAAAAAAACAGCTATCAAAACCATTTATCTGGCAACAGAAATATGGCAAATTCTGCATCATGGTTAAGATAAAAAGTGCAATTTTTTATTTTTATCTTAATTTTTCTGGAAATGTTTGTGTGTCTGTGTTTTCAAAGGTTTCAGAGAAAGTTTATCATTGAAGAGGTCAGTGCAATTGCTACAGAACTTGGGTTTCCCTTGGGAACCATCAATGAAGTCAAAGGTCATATACCAAGGTCAAAGATTAAAGGTCATATGAGGTCAAGTTTAAACCTGGCTGTGAAACATCACATTGGGCCTACTTTCAAATTGCAACCAAGCTTGTTCATATATGCAACATGAAACTTAAGTGTAAGAGGAGGTCATGGTTCTCATGCCAAAGGCAAAGGTCATCTGATGTCAAGGTAACAAATAGGGTTGCAAATATAAAATTGCATAATTGAAAAAAATGAAAAGTCCAATTGCATGCCATTATTAGGTTTTGATGATTCTTACGTCCTAGATTAATATACACTGCTGGACAAACCAATAAAAACAAACACTTCTCAATAATCTACGCTCTCTCGAAACTTGGTGTCCAAATACTCCACCCATGGGATCAATCCACCTAACTTTCATGAATTTAAAACACGCATTCCTACTCAAGGGGACAAAATACTTTGGGGTATTGACAAAATTCTGACCAAAAAGTAGTCCTCGTAGTGGCATTTTACATAGGCCAAAATTCTCACGGGGGCTATTTTGTGAAAAATGAGGGCTAATCGCCCTTAGCCCTCGTTTATTTTGTGCCCTGTTCCTAATGCAGCTTATGTCTGTGCACCCTGGTAACGAGACAGTATTAAGCCGCATGCGCACACGAACCAACTAGGCTAAACCCTTCTTGGTAGTCATCGCTGGCCTGCCATGTTCGTTGAATAATATGGCATAATGCTGCGTTAGGACCAAGGATTCAGGCTAATTTTGTACCACGGAAGTAGCGTAGCGTGTGTACATGAATTCCAGTCATGTCATGTCAATTTTGCACCGATCATGTCAACATGGTCAAGGACGCGTTTGTTTTTTGCTGGTGAAAGTAGATTTGCCGGAAGAATGATTAAAGGTGTGGATAGTGCCCACACCGGGAGAATACCGCTGTTGGAGTAAAGATTTTCTGGTCAGTAAAAGGTAATCGCTTGATCCAGTGTCAGTACACTAGCATGGCCATGGCATGGCATGGCACATGAACTTGTCATGCTTGTACTTCGAGTCTTTGTAATTGTAGGCAAGTGCAACTCGCAAAAATCTTGAAGTTGAAATAATTTTTGTTGACGACCGCCACAAAGACGGAGATAATTAACAAACTGGATCTCTAAAAAACATCAGATCGGCGATAAATCGTCATCTGACATGTCTGAAGAGGTACAGGGGATTGTTATTTTGACAGAGCCATGCAACGGCAATATTGGCCCAAGTCCATGAAGTCATGAACTGGCCAAGCTAAAGTTTAAAATGAAATGTGTATAGTAATATAGGACACAAGATTCTCAAAACATAATAATGATAAAATTGAATTCTTGTTTTCGCCCAATACCAAAATTTATTGGTCTCGCTATGAGTTGCAAAAATATTGGGCGAGACTGTGTCTCGCCCAATATTTTTTTCAACTCATAGCTTGACCAATAAATTTGGGTATTGAACTTAAAGAATCCAATTTTATACCAAACTTGGGTCAAGTACATGCAACATGGGAATCTTTATATGATAACAAGGTCAAGGGGTCACTTGCAATTTCAAAGGTCATCTGAGGTCAAGTTATAAAATAGGAGTGAAGGAAAGGTGGATCGGGAAAGCAGGTGACACTTTTGGTTCGAGAACCGCCTGTTTAAAGGGACATAACACGCTAATTTTTAGTTTACATATGTGATGATGATGATTTTGCAATAAATTAATTAGCTAATTAGAAGACAAAAATGAAATCGGGAACTGATGGGCGCATCCATGTTGCCAATAATCTCACGGCCATAGTGACGTTTCGGCCGTCTCGCGGCCATTGCTACATCATGTCTATAGGTTGTCCCATGATGATTGTCAAAACAAAGTAATTTACCTTTGAGTATCTAACATGTGTGATAGGTTTGTATAGGCCTTTGAATCGACGCACATCTGCAGTGATTATATTCGAACAAAGAAATAACTACTTCACAGATTAACCTCAATACAAATAACAAGTAGGTCTCCTTACTTCGGATGTAAAGATTTTACCAAAGTATCCCAATGGAGAGTAGAGCCAATTGTAGTCCCACCTGCAAAATAGTGTCATTCCAAGATACGCATTGAAGGTCACAATTGATTTTACGCGGGGAATTTCAAGTGATTGTATAGCATGTGGCATTGAGGGACTCTAATATGAATGGCTCTACTCGAGCATTACATCATGAATAGCGTTTCGGTTGACATTTAGTCCTGCTTTAAGTGATTGTATAGCATGTGGCATTGAGGGACTCTAATATGAATGGCTCTACTCGAGCATTACATCATGAATAGCGTTTCGGTTGACATTTAGTCCTGCTTTTTAAAAACTTAGAATACAGTGACATTTTGTGAGACACACTATATAATCTGCTAAAATTCTAACATTCCATCACACACCTGCTTTATTTGTTGGCAACGTGGCCGCTCCCATCAACCTAGCGAGAACAATAAGCAAAGCGTAGCGTGATGATCTCCTTTAAAAGAATTTCCCATTTGTAACAAAAAAATATGCCATAACAAAAAGTTGTACAATCAAATTGCAAGGGAAAAAAAAGAAAAGAATACTTTTTGTGTTTCAAGATAATCATCGAAGCATACCTGCAAAGTTTTAAGATTTAATCTATTTAAGTAAGATTTCTAAAATTTTTGACAGCAAAAAAAATCTTACTAGTAAGATTTCCGACAAAATCCTGGACCCCATCAGGGCCCCTAAGGCAGGTCTCTGGACCCCACTCAATTGTGGCAAATACCACGGTGCTCGCTATCAGACCTCGAATTACAAAATAAAACCTACATGCATTTTGTGCATGCAATGCCGAAAACTTACCTGCACAAATCAAATGGCACATGCACAATCATATGTTCACACATACCGCATGGAAAACCTTATAAGCTCTTATAAAGTGGTTCCCGATCGATACTGTTAAGTCTGTTATACTTTTGGAGACATGATTGGGTCACACGTTCACACGCATGCCTTCAAAGAAAACCTGGCAAAATGATCCAGTGCAATATATTCACACACATGCCAAGTAGGCCCTATATTGATTCGGAAGCTAGCAAAAATATAATTCATGGGCCCCTAGTGGCCGATCAAGTACCCTCTATGAAGCCGGTTTTTCTGAACGGGAACAATTTACCAACTAATGTGCTCTTCAAAATTCCTTTTAGCAAATACTTTCAGTTTCCTAAATATCTCGAGCGGTAGTAATACTCTTTCAGTAGCAATTCTGTGAATAGTAACTATGTCTAATTATGCGTTTAAAATGAAAAAAAGGAAGGAAATACTTACTGACACACGCTACAGTCTCACGTTGATCAATGGTTGCTACTCCCTTCGTTTACTATCCGAGATTACAGAATATTCGCAATCACGTAAGCTCCAAACAGAGCATGATGAACGAATGTGAAAATTGCCAACGGGGATCGGCAGCTTGTCACAGTCGTTCCCAGCATCCTCAAGATTTTGTAAATATCAATGGCCGCTGCTGCGATAGGAGCCCGGAAAGCATGGATAGGAGCCGAAGAAAATTGCTGATTTTTCCTTCAAAAGTGAGTAATCGCATTGATAGTACTAACCGCACAGTGCCTTAGTTAACATTAATCCCTGTGATATTGCTCAAATGGGCATATGTGTGATTAAACGTCCGCATGCATCGTTGCCTCTTGAAATGTCCATTTTGTGTGCTCGCGGAGACGGGATATTGCCCGCAACATATGTTGTAGACCCGGGGGGATACAACCCTTGCGTTGCGGTACCGAAACTAATGGGCCCCTATGATGCTCCCGGGGTAAATGTTTTGTTTATACTTTTAAAGCTTGTGGATTCCTTGTAGTAACTAGTAATAATGCAGAAGCTAAAATACAGATTTTATAACTTTTTCAGTTTATATTTAAGGTTTTTTTTCTACTTTATGTTAAAAATGCATGCTGATATACATGAAAATGAAATTGATTTATAAATTTACATGCACACTGTGCATGTAGTACAGAAACTTTACATGCACACAGAAAAAGTTACGTGCATTTGTGCATGTGTGCACCCAAGTAATTCGAGCTCTGCTCGCTATGTGTGCTCTGCATGCACTCGAGTAGGATTTTTGGCTTAACAATGTTGGCAGGTATGTCAAGGGAATATCACAGTGCAAATTGTTATGACTCGTACCAGAATCTGCATACCTTTTTTTCTACTGTTGATAGTAACTTCATGCGGATTGCCTTACCAGATAGGAGCTCCCAGAAGTAATTTGCACTAGGCCACAGCTGTTTGACCCCATGCAAATTGTCCCTTTTATTTTTAGAGCAATTTTATGCAATGGTGACACAATTTTGACAACTGATATACATGTAAGTAGGGACATGCAAGAGCTATTACCTCCGCAAAAATCAGAAAAATCCATTGCGGGAATCTTGCCATATAGGCCTACAAAGGACACAATTTGTATGTTACAGTGCCCTCTATATGCCTATTTCCCATAGAAAGACGTGTAAAACTAGATTTTTATGAAAAACCATATTTGCCCGCAATGAAATTTCATCAAATTTACACAGAATGTAGTTAGTGGCATAAATACTCCAATTAGTTGTCAAAATGTGTCGCCGATGATATTTTTTGTTTTATTTCGCATTTTGTCATAATAAATGAGACTTTCAAACTGCCCGGTAGGCGGTCCTCGGGTTTCGCGATCACCTGACCCAGCACCAACAAATGACCCCACCAAGTTTCATGTCCATACACCACCGTTTACCCCATTTGACCTCTTTTAACCTTGATTGACCCTGATGACCTTTGATCCACTAACCAATACAAACTCGGTCTTTGCACGGTCAAGGGGCACCCACCCACCAATTTTCAGGAATGTGCGACCCTCGGTCTCCGAGAAAATGACACAGTCAGACAGACAGACAGACACACAGACTACCGGTATTAATATATAGATAAATCCCTAAATAAATATATTAAACAGTTTGGCAACCTGGACTGTGACGTGACTCCCAATGATGTTGACCGCCTGTCACCCCCAATGACGTCGACCGCTCATGGCCCATCTTCCTCTCTTTTGTCCAGTTACAGTTGTGTGCTTATGAATCCAGTGGCGTAACCAGCGGGGGTGGACTCCCCATCCCCCACAACTAAAATGTGGATGGAGAAGTAAAAAAAATGGGGACGAGAAGGGGAGAAAAGAAGGGAAGGAGAGGGAGGGAGAGAGAGAGAGAAGGGGGATCTGCCCCCTGAACCCCTGGCAAGGGCGCCGCTGCCTAAGTGGCCCTTGGACCCCTGGCCATTTGGTAGGATTTTTTCATGAGGTCGCTTACATCCCTGTGTGTGTGCGTCCGTCTGTCCCACACAATATGTTTCGATCCAAGCTAGCGTGGGTATCATCCCAAGGTCAAAGGTTGTATGGCCATGAAACTTGGTGGGTGTAGTTCACATTTGATATTAATTTTCAAAGTCATCTGAGTTCATCCAAGGTCAAATCAATACAAATGGTTGTATGGTCATGGAACTTTAACATTCAGTATTGAAATATGTGAAGGTCATTTCAAGGTCATCTGGAGTCATCCAGTGTCAAATCACTACAAATTGTTGTATGGTCCTGAAACCTGGGGTAGTAGTCACCTTTTGATACCAAAAATTTCCAAGGTCATCAGGTTAAATCAAGGTCATAAGGTCAAATCACTACAAATGGTTGCATAGTCATGAAAGTTCATGGTGTGGTCAACATTCTGAAATGAAAATTGTAAAAGTCATTTCAAGGTCAAATGGGTCACCTAAGGTCAACTAACTACAAATGGTATGTTCAAGAAGATTTGAAAGTGGGTGTAGTCAACATTTGATACCAATATTTTTCAAGGTCATCTCAGGTCATTCTATGGCATTCTAAGCCTCAGTGGTTCAAGAACCACTTATTTCCATTACAATCCTCCCAGTGCTCTTAAAGTTATGTTACTTTTTCTCCTTTTACTATAGTGAGGGGCGGGGGACCTTTTGTGGTTTGAGAACCGTCTTGTCAAGCTTTAACCTATGTCAGTGTGATGATATTGGTCATTTGAGCATGTTTTGAAATGAACTTTTACTTTTGTCAATTGATGAACTTACAACTGGTTACATTGGCCAGATTAGTAATTTTTCCCCTGATGTATTATTTTTTCCTGATGTATTATTTTTTTCCCTTTCTTCTAAAGGTCATTCAGGTTTATATTACTGCTGTTGACGGACAGCCACCAGTTCAAGAATCGCAACAGTCAGAAGTTTCTGTACAGGAAACGAATTGGCCAATGGCAGGAAAAGCGCCACCTCCTGAACAGTTAGATTATGGAAGTCTCCGCAGTGCAGGGAGTTGCGGAAGTTTCTTACACTTGCCTTCTGTCCAATCGCCCCCTGAATCATTGATGCACCTCAAAGGAATTGATCCAGAAATATTCAAGGAGAAAGTGGATCCTCAATTTCATTGCGGAATTTGTAAGAACGTTTTGAGGTGGCCAATGCAAACCGAATGCGGAAATCGTTTTTGTTACAGCTGCATACGTGAATATATTGGGTAAGATGAAGATGTATGTTCTCATTCATCCAGTAGAAGTAAATATGTGAAGTAAATAAATCTATAACTGGAACTTACTTTGCAACTGTGCGACGTTGCGACCATTACCAATGGTCTTCAACAGGCATCTGATTCCTGGAATTGATCATGTGACAGACGGCTAGTGATGTCACGAAGTGCTCGATCCCACATGTGAGATAAACTATAGCGTAGGCCCCTTTCTTATTGAGGGTCGGGTTCTCAATTCTCTCCCATATGGCTTCCTTGATCCCTCGCTTGTGGTATTGTTCCTCCTTATCGAGAATTATAACATCCTCCAGGTTCACAGTATGTTTGGAGTCTCTGATATGCAAATAAACAGCGGAATTTTGCGCTTCGTTGGTGCTAGGTCTTCTGTGTTGGTTTATTCTGGCCTTCACAGATTGTTTAGTTTCACCGACATAAGTTTCATTGCAGCCACTTTCCCTACATTTGAATCCATATATCAGGTTGGAGCATTTCTCCTTGGGTGTTTTATCCTTGACGTGAACTAATTTGCCACGAAGTGTATTGCTGGGTTTGAAAGACTTTGCAATACCAAAGTTCTTGAGGTGAATTTTAACCTTCTCCGAAACACCAGCGATATAGGGGATGGTGGCCCGGGCTTTTGTAGGTTGGCCTCCTCACTCGCAAGGCTGCGGTTGTATTTCTTGTTCGCTTTCAAGAATGACAAGTCTGGGTAACCGCAGGTTTTGAGAGCAGTTTTTTTGTGGTGTTTCTCCTGATTGATGTTAACAGGATCATTTATGATGGTGTCCGCTCTGTAATTTGAGAGTCCTTATTACACCAAGTTTGTGTATAAGCGGGTGATGGGAACCAAACTGTAAGTAATGATCGGTGTGCGTTGGTTTCCTATACACGCTCGAGTTCAAGGTGTGATCACTGTTGATTGTAATTAAGCAGTCCAGAAAAGCAAGTTTTCCATCTTTGTACATTTCCTGTGTGAACTTGTGTTGTTGTCAACATTGTTAATGTGTTCAAAGAAGTTGTTCACCGGTTTCAAGGATAACGAATGTGTCGTCGACGAATCATAGCCAAAGTCTTGGAATTTTACCGGCATAACTCCTTAGTGCTAATTGTTCGAATGATTCCATACAAAGGTTGACCACATTAGGTGACACTGGAAAACCCATTGCACATCCATGTTGCTGTTTGAAATATTTGCCTCCGTATGAAAAATAAGTTGTTCTGAGACAAATGTCCACGAGCTCAACAATTTGGTCAACAGTTAACTCAATAAGAAAGGGGGCCTACGCTATAGTTTATCTCACGTGTGGGATCGTGCACTTCGTGACGTCACTAGCCATCTGTCACATGATCAATTCCAAGAATAAGATGCCTGTTGAAGAACAAAGGGGGTGAATGGTCGAAAAGGCGGGACATTGTAGGTGCAAAGAGTAAGTTACAAGTTTATAGATTTATTTATCTTCAAAGATATTGGGTAAGAGACATGGGGGGTAATGCCCGGGGGTTGCCCCCTCCACAAGCTAAAAAGGGTCAAGATAACCCAATAGCAACCTAATCCACTCTAGTTTGTATCACAGGATCTATCTCGGTCAAAAACTTCCTTTTATCGGTGTCAAGACTACACCAGCATTCCCTCCAGACAGAACCATGACAATGCGCAAAGGAAATACAAAGATGCGTGTTACACGCAGCATTGCGCACACGCATATGTAGAGCCTATTCAGAAAAGAATTGTGACGGTGACTAGTGTAATCAGTTTCTGTATGTGTGGGTAAAAAGTTTGTGAGCAAGTTACCTGGCTTCCCATAAGGGCTTAATGCGTTTTGACTTGATTCAAATTGTGGTTCATAAAAAATTGCAAATCAGGTAGGCAAAGACTAATTAATATGATAATTGCTTGTATCGATGAAAGACATGTTGCACACACAAAATTCATTTGGCTATATAAAAGAACCTCATATTGTTGATTGTTGAACAAATTACCTACCATAAACTCCCTCCTTATCCAAGTTTCATAAACTTGTTTGCAGACTACTGAAAACTGCACTCTTCAAAAATCTTCAGTTGAAGTACTACGTTTACACAGTAATTTTGATTTAGGCTATACAGCACCCAGTCCTATAATGTAAATATAAACATAACGGTGACCTAATTTGTTGTGAGTACAAAAACTTGCCCATTAGCCTATAATCCCAATTGTATTGATCAATAGCATATTGATATTGTTGAAATTGGTATATCACCAAACAAAAAAAAAAGTTAAAGGCGACTCAGAGATTCCTGAGGAGGGCGCCCTCATTTATCATACAAATCGTGTTTTTGAGTACATAAGCTTGCCCCTATACAATCACCCGGTAAAATTTATAAGCTTAAATCGAATTCCTTCACTAGAGAATCAAAAATTTGTTATAAAATTCAGGATCGGGATTTTGGTAAAACAGAGCTATGGAGTAATAATACACATAATGTTTACTGCATCAAAACGAAAATACCATTCATCTCCAAATTCGGAATTGTGCATTGTCGGTTACTATCGTTAGTTATAGTTGAATATGTTTCATTAGTACACATATAAAAATAATATTTCGAAATCAATCTCTGAGTCAGACTTTAAATGAGGTGATTGATTCATCGGACTATGATGCATTGGTTAACAACTTTCTATCACCCGTACTAGGGAAGGTGTAGTCCCAAATACTGCACCAAGGAGGCAGTTTAGATAGCTGTCGTAAAGGCCTTCGGGACAAAATTAGGGTCCTGCCATTCTTTATAATGATTCCTTGTGTGTGTGTGTGTGTGTGTGTGTGTGGGTGTGTGTGTGTGTGTGTGTGCGTGTGCGTTCGTGTGTGTTTGTTTGTTTTGCATTTGTCAACTTGAGAGGGGTTAGGTTACAGAGCAGGGATGGAAAAAAATGCAAAATTCCTGGGAATACAATCAAATTTTTTTTTTTTTTTAATTTTTTATTCCCCCTCCCCCCCAAGTTATTGGAAAACTTACCTTCAAATCGTTTGTATTCATTATTTCAAAGACAAAAATTTCCCTTCAATTAAGGAAATTTACATCCAAATAAAGGAATGTGGTTCTCAAAACCCCATTTTTTTCCTCGCACAGTATGTAATAAAATAAAAGGACCCTTTTTTTTGTTTCACTATATAATGATTTACAGGGGAATGCTATGACAAACATTGTGTTTGAAATGCACAAGAGCATGTTTATTGCGATGTTTGTGACAGTCCCATGAGCCAAAAACAGGTGAGACTTGTATTAGGTAAAATTGCCTCTCTTTAGTGCAAATGGGGTGGTAAATTTTGTAATGCACAACTAGTCATTAGGCGACAGAAAAACGAAACCATGTTTTACGGCGCGAGCGGACCTTTAGGTAGGGTTGGTCGGTAGGGAGATTTTTCTTGTTTTAATTTTTTTTTATTTTCTGGAGCTCAAATTGGCTTAAAAATAGCCCCAAAACTGAAAAAATCAAGAGAAAATATGAAAAAGTTTTTTATTTTTTTTATTTTTTTTATTTTTTTTACCAAAATTGAGAAATTTGGGCTAAAAAAGGCGGATTACCTGATTTTGGGAAAAAAAACTAAAAAAAAAAAAAATTCTGCAAAACTGAAAAAATAGGGAGCGGTGGGGGGGGGCCCGTAAAAACAGGGTTTTTTATTTTCGTAGCCTTATGGGATCAGTTGCTTTGGTTAGTCCCAGAACCTTCCTATAAACTTTGCAGACCGAGTGAGCAGCTTTAATTTGGCGTAACCAGGCAAAGTGACCTTCTTCAGGTATATCGAATAAGGTTATGGTAAGAATAATCTGTTAAGTTTTTATTACCATGATATTTCTGATTGGCTATTAATGCAGGCGTCAATTTGATGCGTGTACCCACCCTCCTCACGGGTCGACAAATATCGCCGCCGATCGACGTCCTAAGCTTAAGGTCAATATTATTCTTTGCTATAGTGAATCGGTTCTTTGGATTTTCATTTGGTTGAATGTTCTTCCATTTTAAGGTTTTTGAAAGGGGTGAAGCTTGAGTGGGATTTGGATTCACTGGTGGAAGACGTCGAATCCATTGACAGGCGGAACTTATATTGTGTGCAGGGGGTTTTTCTGCGTCGCGTCGAAATCATGTCGAAATCGTGCATGTCCTCACAAATCTCACAAAGAAAAATGAATAGAACTCCCCGCCGTTCCGGGGATCACGACACAGACGAGTGGACAGCACGGCACTTATGAAAATAAGAACAAATGTTGTTAGGTTATTGTGAACCAAAATCAATAATGTTTGCGAAGAACGGGGGTATCCACTTACCACGCTGCTAAACAGGTTTGAATTGGTACACCTATAAATGGGTTGTAATTGAAAAGAGTAAAGGATATCTTTGGGAGAATCCGAGATCATGACTGTCCACTTTTTAGCTTTATGTCTACCTCACTGTTTTGTACAACAAATCGATATTTCACACAAAATCGATTGTGATTAAAATAATTGACTTGCGATCAGCTGATTGGCTGTAACGTAACTTGACTTTCTCATTTTATTTCCAAGGGATGAAAAGACGTAAATATTTTATCACATAGACCTATGAAAATTAAAACAAACTGTATGAACTATAGGTAGGCCCCTACATCATATAGATGAAAAATAAATAACAAAGCCCGTCTAAGCAAGAAATTATAAAATACCGGTTATAAGTTTAAGTAACAAGGACCATCCCTCCATCACAAAATCAGCAACCGCCTTAGTCGGCGGAAAACACAAAGCAAGGAAAAGCCAAAGAGATAACCGGTGAAAATACATAACACAAACAAATATGGACAGGAATAATAAAGATGAGGCTATTTTGTTGTCGGTTGAAAATAATAACCTATATTTCCTATCAGCAAAGATCGGTGCATTAGAGACCATGAAATATTTTCCACTCCATGTTACAATCCGACTCGCGAACGTGAATGAAAGAACGTAACACACACATGGGGCGTAATGGCCTCATAGTCGACGTTTTTCCCACTTCGCTGTCAGGGTTCCATCCCCGGCCTGTTGAGCTGCTATTTTTCTTCTCGATACTGTCCCAGATTTAACTCCTTACGAAAAATTTATGATTATATTTATTCTTTGTACATTTAGGTTATTTTTTGCCGTTTTAACTTATATTTGCGTACACTTGGTGTTTTAAGTTGCGTTTAATCGTCAACTGATCTTGAACGAGCTTGTTGTGAAACTGGAGCCCTTGATGTAAAAATCTGTCGAATCATCCGAGACGTAATATGCTTTATGTGTGCCGCTCTACCACCGGACAGCACATGCGATCGTCTTGGTTTGCCGATTGATCCTGGGAGACCCCCCTTCTTATTGATCCGATTGTGTGGTTTAGCTTCAATATTATGATATTGGGGTTTTTTTGACAGCATTTAGGATTTTTCCCGGCACTTCATTGTCAAATGTTGATTTCCAACAGAGAAGATGGTATTTGAAAGAAATTGAATACTGGAACACTTTGCAACAACCCTGACAAATAAACGCTTCCGAAAAATCAAACGGCTTTCGGGAAAAGCATAATTGAATCACACACCGTAAGTAGGCCTCGTAAAGGAAATAACTACACGTTTCAAGCAACTCAATGTAACCTTGTCAATTATCTCATACACATTTTTTAGGAACCAGGATTATCAATAGCTACCGTTTTTTCAAGGCGAAATATTAACAGGCAAATACAAGTAAATTTTTATTTCAACGTCAGGAACCAAAAAAAACCCGATTACCCCGGGAGATTTATACCCAAGTATTATTGCGATATACCACCGTGAACGGCGATACTCTCCACCCTTACCTTAGTCAAACCAAACCCTTTCCCATAAAAATTATTTAATAGCTTGCAAATTCTAAATGTAAAACAAATATGATTCAGCATTGTTGTGAATAAGTTTTGGTTAGTATATACCTATAAGTCAAGCCCTTGGGATATACTTTGCCAAAAAGAAAAATACCAATTCAATTTGAAACTATCATTAATTCTTGATGTGTGAATCTTGCACACACACATATTCAACACCCATATATACCCTACCACCACATACACAGACACACATACATATACCTACATACAAACACACATGCCGCCCACGTCCCCCACCCACACATGCAAACGCAAAAAATCTTTGGATGTAATTTTTCACTCTTTCTCTTGGAAATCACACAGACCCACACACATACATGCAGTCACACCCATATTACATACACACACGCCCACACACCGCTCGCACCACAACGCACATGCAAACGCACAAAATCTTTAGATGTAGTTTTTCCACTCGTGTAAATGGATTCACTCTTGAAATTTGACCCCAAGGTGAAATCACTCTGGAAAAAATCCTTACAAGCTTTGTAAACCACGCCAAACAGTTTTTTACATTGTAAGGAGTTAACAATGTAGAAGCATTACTTTGTACACAAACATAATTTAAATCCATGGGTTTGTCCACATGATTGATCAAAATGCAACTGATCATTTTTTAGTGTACATTTATTTATAACAACACCATGTCAAAGCTAACAAACAATGCAAACCTGAGAAACTTGTGTGGAACAAGGAACAGTTTGACAATAGATAGTGTTTTTGTTTTACAGTTAACAGAGTTAGTAAACAAGAATTGTAGTTAAAACAGGTTTGTATACATATTATAATCCTTTGTTTTTTATTGTTATAACAACAAAAATGTATCTGAAGGAACATGGATTAAACAAAATAATAATAATGTTGCTGGCATCTTTGAAACCGCTTTGACTTGTTGTTTTTGTAAGCAGTGTGGACTCAAGGATTTGATCATATTGTAATCATGGTCTTGTAATAATGAACATTGGTGAAGTATGATTGTGAAAGACGAAGCGTGAAATACATCAAAAGGCTAATAGTGAAGGTGAAACAGTGTGAAGCTTTAACTATGCAATGGCAAGTATGATGAAAAAGTAGTGAAGCTTGAACTATGTAATTTCAGTATGGTGAAACGGTGGTGAAGCTTCAGATCTCTCCAAAATTGACAAAAGTGAAGCGTCCCTTTTGGAAATAAATCAAAGGGTGAAGTCCCCCCACTCCCTGGACTAACAATTTGCAGATAAGTGATACCGTGGACTTTGTTTTTGTAAAGCAAGTGATGTAGTGGTGAAATCCTGACGTGCAAATATTGGCCCAGGTGAAGAAGGTGATACGTGAGAGGGTGGGTCCACGCTTCAAATTGCGCCTCATAAGCTTGTACTTGATGAATACCATCTATTCGGCTTATATCCCTTTGTTGATGTCAAGCATATTCTGAGACGAGCAACCCAAACACAAAAAAACACTGACCTACACTGAGTCATGATGGTATTTTAGTCGGAGAGAATATTTGCTTATGGTATCTTGTTTTATGAACAAATTGTTTTGCTACATACACCAAGTAAACTTCATGATCCCCTGGAAAGATGGCAGTAAACAAGTAGGTTATTTGGCACAGTGTTGTCAGTTAGGGCATCAATTCAATAAATTCTCATAGAATAACAGAATTAGCAGTTTTCCAAAAAATGAAGCCTAACCAAAGTGGAACATGACTGCACATGACCTTTGACCTTGGTATGTGACCTTTGACCTCAACAACATATGAAGAACCCGCATTGCACCTTTGACCCAAGTTCGTTGTAAATCGGACTAAACCATATTACCTGACAAAAATGAAAGCCTACCCAAACTGGAACGTGACCGTAGATGACCTTTGACCTTAGTATGTGACCCTTGACTCCCATATGAAGGACCCCTACTGCACACCTTAACCCCAAGTCTGGTTTAATTTGCAGAGACCTTAAAACAACCTAACTAAACTGACAACCCCATACCACACACACAACATGACCTCAGATACCTTTGACCTTTGTCTATGACCTTTGACATCATCCCATATGAAGGGAACCCCGATTTGCACCTTATTCGAGCCTTAAATCTGGTGTAAAATTGGATTGACCCTATATTGGTTGAGCTATTATTTCAAAAATATGGGCAATACAGAGGTCATAGACCAAAGTCAAAGGTCATCGAGGTACACTTTTGTTGTGTGTGTGTGTGTGTATGTATGATATGTTCCAGTTTGGTTAGTTTTCTTTTTCACGTCTCTCGAAAAGTTTAAGTCAGATTTAAACCAGACTTGGATTAAGGTGCAATAGGGGTCCTTCCTGTGTGAGATGTCAAAGGTCATGGACGTCTGAGTCCATGTTCCAGACTGCCCATCTTACAGGGGATGACGCAGTGTACTTGCTGTATTTTTAAAATCTGCCGCTCTGCAAGAAACAAGCACTGTTCATATTTAAACCAGAATTAGCCTTGAACATGATTCAATATATGCTATGGAATCATATTTTAATAGGACTTCATGCCTAGAATGAAACATCCTGGGCTTTTAAACAGATAAAAATTAACTGTACAAGTTTACTAACATACCCATTTTTTTCTCCACCAGTGAACAGAAAGGAATGATAAAATGTCCATCCTGTGATGAAGAATTTGATTCAGAAGGCGGACTTGCAAAAGATAGTTACGCAAATCGTCAACTTGGAAGAGCGGTCGTGTACTGCACCAACAAGGCAAATGGCTGTCTTGAAGAGCGCCCACTGAAGGAGCTCAATGATCATCTCATAGAATGTAAATTTGAATTCATATACTGCATGTTTCGAGAACAGGGCTGTACTGCTCGTGTACTTCGTGGCCGACTCGCCGAGCATTTGCTAAAAGAATGTCATTTTCGCCAAGAACCCTGTGAAATATGTGGG
This sequence comes from Ophioderma brevispina, assembly GCA_023653785.1. Classification (NCBI taxonomy): domain Eukaryota; kingdom Metazoa; phylum Echinodermata; class Ophiuroidea; order Amphilepidida; family Ophiodermatidae; genus Ophioderma; species Ophioderma brevispina. The sequence goes on along the minus strand of JAMKCH010049195.1, from coordinate 19,046 downwards.
GAGTCATTTGCTGTTGGTGATTTACCGGTAAGTTGATATTAGCAAATTTTAAATTGTTATTTTCTCATTGGAATTTAAAAATGGTCAAAATGATGCTGCTCTTAAAACCTTTTATTCTACAGACTGTAGGTGATAGACTTATAAAGGTTCAATTCATTTAAAATTTACCATGAAACTACAACCAACTACCTCATTAAAATAAACAAAAATCAGGTTTACAACCAGGGTTAGTGTTAACATATATTGTGGTACCCAAAAGTAGGCATCAGGAATGCAAATTTTAATACTCTATTATTTTCATAGCACACCAGTTAATGGAATAAATTAACCAAGCAAAATCACTCCTATTGAAATGGCAGTTGTCATTTCTCATCACTGGCCAACTTTTAAGGATGTACATGTTTTATCTCAGTTGAGTGCAGTAATATTGTTTTAAAAAGTTTTTTCTTCAGACATGTTGTGTTTATATTGAATACATGAATATCCCCTGTAATGTACCTCTATGTACAGGTAGGGAACATTGGTTTGGACTTATGCACTATTTAAAAATCTTTTAGGAAGCATTTTATGCTTCCCTAATTGTTAGTCCTATATTAAATATATATGGATTCAGTTAGGCTATGATTAAGGGTGTGAATATTCATTTCAATGCAAATTTGGGAAAATTTGTAGGACAAACTGTCTTTTAGCAAGATAAGGTATAGCCAGCCCATCATACAACTTCCAAAGGTTACCATGCATTGATGTCTATTTAGGAATGGGTCAAAGGTCATTTGAGGGTCATAGAGTGTCATTTTTAATAACTCCTAGTTTTAGGATCATTTCCAACACAAGATAAAAGGGTGAACTTTATAATGCTGATCATCTTTGTTTCGCCTGCAAGGATTTGCAGAGCGCACCTACCATTCAATTCTGTTGGCCGTATGGCAGTGTTTTCAAAGTGAAAGTTCTCTGAGAGAGTTTCTCACGAGAATTAACGTCAATTGCTACAGTAATTGGGTCATAGATGCCGCTGGGGAACCTCCATATGATAATTGGATTCCTGCAAATCTATTGCTTACATGTCGAATCTTAGTGAAATCACGACATATACAAAAATTGACAAATGGAAATCTCTCGTTGGTTACACCTTAAATATTGGAATTAATTTCCCTTCAAATGTCCGAAATGCAAAATGTTAAATAGATTTAAAGGGCAACGAGAGATTTGAGGCACCCATGTGTCATATGAAGTTGAGTGATTTCATAGATTACACACTCAAAAGATTTCTTACCTTGTATTTTGTACAGAAAATGTCTTAAAAATTGAAACCAAAGGCAATTTTTAATGTATATTTCAGTTGTAAAACATAAGCTGAATTTCATATTAATCCTATAAGAACAATAGAATTTGACAGTTTTGTATCAAAGAAAATATTCTAGCTAATCCTTTCAGAGGGGATATTTTTGATAGAAAGCTTTTTACATCAGCTGCAAAAATCAGAATTATTATATTTTAAGCCACATCTGAATTGAAATCTCTCGTTGCCACTTTTAAAATCATCATATAAAAAAAAGTAATTAATAGACAAATATATTATACACCTATAAAGTGAGCTGAGATTTTACAGGCCTTGGGCTTAGTAATGAGTTAGATTAAAAATGTTTAAAATATCTTATTCAATATATTGTAAATTTGGTAAATATTGTACATTATTTGTACTTTTGTGCAATCTGTGGAAAATAATGAAGTTGAGAAATAAATGGGTAAGATTGATGCAAGATGTGTCCAGGCACATAAAAATGGGTGAGGTAAAGACGAAAACCAATATTCAAATGTTTGTACGGTTAATCTGAAAGTACTTACTGTTGCCATGGTTTTACCTCTCAAATAAAAAAAGTGATTTTCAGTTCAGTCAGTCAGGCATCCTGAAGATTAGATTAAAAGTGGTCTTTTAGCTGTTTTGTTGGATTGGTCGTCACATTAAGGCCACTTCACCCTGTGATTAAAGATTTACTCAATGCATTCTAGAAGAATCCATTAATAATGTAAACTTGTACAAGTAATATGATCACAAGAACAAGCAATGTTTGATAAGGCTTTGTCAGCAAGTTGAAAGCTCACGTAAGTGAACTATTTTGGTGTGTGTAATGGTCCATAGACTGCTCATACAAAAAAAAACATTAGTTTATCATTACCAACCAACCATTTAATAATTAGATAAACCTCCATACAAGAATCTTGGCAAGCAAAAACCCTAAATGTCCTGTTTTGAAAAATCATCTCAAATTTTAGAAGCCTTAACTGTGAATAGAGAATAAGGCATTTGTAACAATGGGGTGTTATTTTGTTGTGCTTGGTACTTTCCATCATCATTGCTGATTTTTTATTATGATACTTTACATCATGTATACCCAATTTTTTGTACCTCACTATGTCACCCAACAAAATTTATAGTAACTTGAATAAGTGTGTGTAGATTTAATTGTATTTTTACTCATCAGTCAGCCATATACCCCTCTGGTCCGAGATTATCTGCACTGACTCACAAACCTTTCCTGCAGGGTGGACCAATTGCCTGGGTCATCAGCTAGCTCACTTAACCCCGGATAACCATTGCGTGGTGAAAACTAATTTGCACAATTTTCTTTTTAAATTTCAATTTAGTAATTTGGTGTGCGCTGATCCAAACTGCAGCACACTGCACATCTGTTGTGCACCCATAGTATAATATCACTAAAATTGCTTGTGTAATTCTTTAATATTTTATTCTTTTTTGTATACCATCATTTGCCACCATGGGTGCTTTTCATTTCCGTGGAAGCCTTGGTGGCAAGCACAAAACGTAGGTTTGCTATGAGGACTTGCATCAGAAAAGCACAGTGTCAAATCAGGTAACACAATAAATAAAAGGTAACTTAATTAATTAAGGTACAAATAGTTAACCTTATCCATAGTCGCTTGCGCCTGACGGAGGCCATGATTGCGTTACATCTTAACCAAAATGAATTACGCTTTGCTACCTGGAATGCCCAGGGTCTATCAGGCAAAAAACAAATCAGGTGCATTGTTTGATGTTCCGTCATCAAAATCAGCCATCGGTTTGGATTCTTTGCCATCACCCACCGACTCTTGGCTTACTCTGTAGATAACAGAGATGATGTAGCCATTGCCGATATCGAGAATACTTTACCTAATTATATGCTTCATCATTCTCACCGACATCATAGAAGAGGAGGAGGTACAGCTACTCTCGTTAGGGATGGTCTCCCTGTAAGGATAAACGAGACCTGCGAGTTTAACTCCATGGAATATATGAATGTCACAATATCATCACCTTCTACCTCCATCCTTCCAACGATCCTAATCTACAAACTCAAGTCTGACAAGAACAATAAATTCACCTCATCAATGTTTCTAGATGAATTCTCCTCTCTTCTTGCTACTTTGAACAGTTTGTAGTGGCCATTTGCTCCTAAACTGGAGACTTCAATGTACATGTTGACGTTCTGATACCTTGTGGGTCAATCTTCCTCAATATTTCTAGATCTGCCTGACTTGAAACAACTAGTTGTTGGCCCAACCCACATCGGAACCACACTCTGGATACTAAATACTTGGAAGCAAGACAATTTTGTGAGTCCATATTTCAACTCATAGTCACTTTCTTGCCGTGTGACCACTACGCTGTCAAAGTGCTTCATCAAAATCAACCGACCCTGAACCGTGCCATTAAAACCATGCAGACTCGGAAAAATTCGCAACATCAAAAGAGACATCTTCCGCTCCGATTTACGATCTGCACTTCTCTGTTTGCCTCCAGATTCTGAGTTGTGTTCTCTAGTTAACTGATATAATAACATCTTATCCAAGCACTTGATGAACATGCTCTACTCGTAAATCGATCTGTAGTTTCTGCTTCTCAAATGCAACCTTGGTACACAGATTGTTTCTTCGGTGCTGAATAAGAAGGAACGGCGTTCTGCTAGAGCGCAGAGTTTTCACAGACTGGGCTCACCGTATTCAAGAGGCTTACAAAGATCATTGCTCTAAATAATTCTTCTAAAGCCAAGACAGAATATCATAAACACCCAGATTACTACATGTGATACTGGAACCTTTGCTGCGTAGTCGTAAGTTACTTCTCCCCGATTGAACAACCGCTCCCCCTTGCCCATGAAGTCCAAGATCTTGCTGACAGTTTTTGGCAAAGAATTTTTCTACAATAAGATCAGAGCTGTGTAACGTCCCTACATGATACTACTACTTGCCTCTATTGCCTTTGAACTAACAGAGTCATGCCAACGCACCTTCAGCTACTTTTCTACAAGTGTCTGAAGCAGAGGTCTTGAATCCATCAAATCAGCTCGTCAGTCCTGCACCTTAAGACCCTCTACCAGCTGGTCTCTTAAAACTATGTCTAGATAATCTGTTACCAGTCATAACAAAGATTGCCAACTCTTCCTTGTCTTCGGGCATATTTCCCCAAGCTCTCAAGCATCATCTGTCCTCCCACTGCCTGAAGAAATTTGCTGGACCACCAGCATCCCTCGCAAATTATCGCACTATATCTAATCTCTACCATTTCTCTGAAAGGTGTTTGAAGAGTTAGCAGTGAATCAGTTTGCAGACTCACCTCATCGATAATGATCTCCTACTCCGATGCAGACGGCATACCGGCAATATCGCAGTACTGAGACTGCTCTGTTACGGGTGCAGACTGACATCTTGAACTGCTCTTGACAAACAAAAAGAGGCTGTACTAGTGTTACTGGACTTCAGCGCCGCCTCTCGACACTATAGAACCCAAAAAGCTCCTACACCGTCTAACTGAACGGTAAGGGATTGCTGGAAAAGCAAGTTGGTTCTCGTCATACCTAGATGGCCAACTCAATCTATATCAGTCAGTGGTGCTTCGTCAGATCCTTTGGCGGTAGATTGTGGATTCCCACAGGGCTCGGTTACTGGACCGTTGACTATCATCTTGTTGAGTGCCCCACTACAGGATAATCATCAATGCCCACGGTATTCAATTTGGTGTTTTCCGTGATGACACCCAGCTCTACCCGACTTCCAACCTCGGATCGTGATCAGCTGCTATAAAAGATTGAAACAAGCATTGCAGGACATCAGATCCTGGTGTAAATCCAACAGCTGATATTAAATGACAAGAAGACGGAGATTTGTACTTTCGCTCCATCATTTTAAGTAGATCGGCTATACTCTATCCACTATATCATTGGCAATTCTCCCGTTTTATACATCAGTCAGCGTGAAGCTGGAACATTGGTGTCATCTTAGACTCATTAAGAATGATCAAACATGTTAACAGCTTATTCAAAGATGCTTGGCTCCTCACTAAGGAAATTGTGCAGTTTCGACAGTACCTTTGATGAAAAAATCTACCATCAGATTGTTCCCCACGCCTTGTTATGCATCTAGCTGGATTCCTGGAATTCCTTGATTAATGGCCTTCCAGAAAGAGCATTGACCAAGCTTCAGTGAGTTCAAAATGCAGCTGCCCGTCTTTTCGTTAAAATATCCGTCGACGGGACCATATCACACAACTCTCTACCAACTACATGGCTTCCATGACACAGAGGGCAGTTTTTTAAATCTATCTACTTCTCACCTATTAAGCAGTACCACGCGAAGGGGGGTCAAAGGTGGTAATTGACCCTGGCCCGGGGTCCTAGGGGCCCCGGGATCCTAGGGGCCCGAAAAAAAATTCAGCCCTTGGGGTTGTGACAAAACGCAGAGAAGGATAGAAATGAGAGAGAGAAGAGAGAGAGAGAGAGAGCGCGAGAGAGAGGGTGGAGGGAGAGAGGGGGAGAGAGCGGCTAGAAGTAGCATTGACGGATACAGGGGGCCCTTTTCCCCTCCTGCGACTATGGTACCTACTTACGTTGAGAAATCGCGTAACCACGAAATTTTCCAATTTTTTTGCGCTACACGCGGTTAATAAATTTCTTGCATGGCTCCTTGGTTTGAGAATTACAAACAAAAACCATTTAAGATTTTGTTTGATAAAACGTTGGTCATGAATTATAAAATGGACTACTTACCAATTTCAATAATTTTTCTTATCAAATAAACAATGAGAAAATCTTGTTTTGGAAAGTGAACATTGCAAGGGTTCGCGCCGTCCCGTGCCTGCACACCCCGGACGCTTCCTATATTGAAACTCACCTTGAAAACACTTATATATTATTTTTGAAACAAACCAAAAACCATCAGCCATTATTACTTTTTTAAAACCGTTTATCATTTACCTCAATAAAAAGTGAAACACCTACCAATTTCTATTTGTTTCTATCAAATTTGCATGAGAAAAATGTGTTTTGGAAAGTGAACATTGCAAGGACTTCCGCGCTTCGCGCGGGAGGGGGACACCCCTCCAGCATCCCAACCCACCCACCCCGCCGTCTCTCATAAACACAATATGATAATTATCAATCAAAAACACCCATAAAGTTGCATCAATCAAATACATTATATAGTCGGGTGATATGGTCCAAAATTATGCCCTGACCGTAAATTTGAGTATATACACGTTTTGCTGAAAATGTAGATTAGGGTGTGTTAGAAAATAAGAATATGCCGGGTGCCACCTGGGCATCTTGGGCATTGAGAAATCCAAGATTGGCGTCGCAATAAATGATAATTATATATTAACCTAATATTATCAAACTATGGAGTTAAGTAATACTATATGGAAATCCAAATGAACAAGGTATGGCACTTGTAACAATTAAGTAATACTTCAAATTCAAAAATGGAAGCCCAATCTAACAATTAAAATATTGCCCTAAACAGCAAATACCTGCGATAAAAAATAAACATGAAGTATTTAAAAACTTAGATTAGGGTGTTAGATACCATTAAATGTGTATCTGATACTTTTAAAGTTTCATGACGTCAATCAATATGGCAGCCAAAACGTGGAATCTTGGATTTCTCAAAATGCCCACGGATGCCCAGGTGGGAACCTTGCAGAGTCTTATTCTACACACCCTACTCTATCATTTTCAGCAAAAATAATTGTATATATACTCATCTGACGGTCACATGAAGGTTTACCGACTAATACAACTCCCACACCCCGCGATGGCCGCTTCGCAGCCACTCTAACTTAAAAAATCTCCCCCCCCCATGGGGGTGTTATGGAAAGCGAAATTGTAAAAGGGGGCCCGTCTGTAACTTCAAGGTCCCCCCGGGCCCGCATTTCTCTCGGAGGCAAATGGCCTATTAAGGCCATCCACAGCATGCACCTCGCCTATCGCTTGAGCTTCCAGCTGTATTCACCACCGAGAACTTGAGATCATCTTCTTGTCCCAGCTGAGTAAGATCAGCCAAATATCAACAAAGTTTATGGTGATAGATATTTGCATACGCAGCAGCACATTTGTGGAAATAAACTACCTAACAGTATCCGCCTAGCTCAGTCAGCAATATTTTAAGTCACTAATGAAGACATTCCTATTTACACAACATTTTCGCTCCTGATATGTATCAGTTTATGATGCAGTCCAATCACTAATTATGTAATTCTGTGATGTTTTTTCCTTTTCTTATTCGCTACCTTCATCCAATCCGGTTGCCTAGGATTTTGTTTTTCATCAGTTAGGTAGGGATAGAGGCATCTGAATCCAAGAAAGATCAAGACTAACGATGTTGTTGTGGGGAGTACATACACACAGATCCTCACAGCTGACGATTGATTATCCCCATAGTTCTTAGTATTGGAGGCAATGGGGTTTGTCCTTTCTCTTCTATCTGTTGGTCACAATATATTAATGTTTTTGAAGTGTTACTTAAAGTCATTTTAATTGGTGATAATTTGTTGTTATATCATTGTGTGGTTTAAACATTAGAATTTTATCTATTTTTGTATTGTTCGTATGGATATTTTTTATATTGCTGCCCATCTATGTAAAGCGCCGAGAGTCCCCTCTGCATTAGGCCCCCCGCTATATCAGACTGTTTATTACTTATTATTATTAACAGGAAAGCATCAAGACCCAACCCAAGATCCAAATCCAAATCAATAACATTACAAGATTCTTCTAGCTGCATATAATAAAATACTGCCTATTAATAGTTCACCAGGCAAAGTAACAAAATTCTCTTGACAAATTTTAAAAATGCTTTCAATTTCAGGGCAGTGGTCTCATTGTTTGTAATGATATCACAGTTAAAATAAGTTATAGTTTTTGGACCAATGTGCGAATGTAATAGTTGCCAAGTTACACCAATCCCAGGGCTAGCTGGGGTATTACTAATGATGTCCACTACACATTGCAGATATTATACAAATATTTAATGATCATAGATCTTGTGGAATCTATTGGCCCCAAGGTGAACTAGGAGGGCATGGGGTACTATTTTCCCTGTGACCAAAGGTCAAGTGAAAATAGTAACCCACGCTCCAGTTCACCGAGCGGACCAAAAGATTCCACAAAGATCCCGAATAAGATCATTAATATTTGTTTCAATATCCTCATGAATATATTTTTGTTCATTGATTGCTAAAAGTGAAACTGAGTGGAGGCCTACTTGACAAAAAATAGGCCTAGCCTACTAAGTCATTCCAACATAGTAGCCTAGCCCCAGCTAGGCTAGGGCCAGGCATAGCCTCAAGTCCCCAGGAAAGTACACGCCACTGACATAATCAAACACCTTTCTTCTCACAAGTAAATGAGGCCTGAAAGTCCAACCTGATATTACTGCAACATTTTTACTGTACAGCTCACCCTTCAATTTCCGTGCACCAGCAACTCCCATACAGAGACGGTCAGCATTATTCCATCATTCACAATGTCATGCATGGCAATTGAAATCACCGCCGGAGTCAGCGTGCATTAATTTCTTAAAAACTTCTAAAAACTTCTCGCACACTGACAGAAATACTAGTTCCTTGGTATTCTTAAATATCTGTCCTATTAGTTGAGCTTCGTTTTCGAGACAAAATCATTGATTGCAGGTTTTTCACTGCGCCGGTACTATGCAACTATTGCAACTGGTCGCAGGCCAGGTTATTGTTACAATATTGTTACAGCATCGCAGTCAGAAGTGAATTAGCCTCGATCACTGTCAAAGTTCATTTTAGGACAATACTAATTGCTACCAAATACGTTGAGAATACAAGCTGAGTCTGTGCATTATCATGTAAACACAGTATATTGATTACATGCGAAAAGAACCAATCAAGGAACTGAACTGGTAACACACGTATCGAGACGGTGAATAGGTGACTGTTTCCCTCTGACATCATATGGAAAAAAGGCATCTATTTCCCTCGATCTCTTTTTTTCGCTCTTTCTTTCTCGCAAAAATTTGGAACTATTTTGGGTCATGTGATGCACTTTTAAACCAACAAATGAATAATCATCTTCATAGGTATAATCTAACACTAACCCTTTTTTCCATTGTGATAACATACAAACAATTTGGAGACGCATTCCACGGAAATTGAATCATTTTTTGATCTCTAACCCCTGTAGAAGCTAAATTTAACCTTTGACTATAATAATGGTTTTCAACTTGTAACTCCATAAGTATAAGTCGGAGGATAGCACAAACATAATTCTTGTAAAATTCCTTGTGACTATACCAACATTTATATATGCATTCCAACATAATTGGACCACTTTTCAGTTTTAATCCCATTATATCTTTTGTACCCCCTATCTCATTTAAGCTACCCCTTCAGAATGCCAATCATACATTTTTCGTGTATGTCATAGTATGATGTAGCCATGGTATAAGGCCCCCTCCCCAGGTGGTACGACAGCATGCTGGTTTCACCAAAAATTTGAAACCAATAATATAAATCCCAGTCTTAGTTGCTGACGTAATTATAAAAAATCAATAAAAAATCTTTATAGGAATTGAAAGTACATGAAGTTGTATGTTTTGACGTGCATCAGGATGGCTAAAATAACTAATACTGACAAAATAAAACAATGGATTAATAATCAAATATTTTTTTATAATTTATTTAACCAAATTATCAATATAAAACAGAAGGTAATATAATCCATATATCCCATTATCCATATTTTCTTACTGACATAGTGGTTAGTGCCAAAAGAAAAACAAACAAAAAAAAACATTTTTAGTTTGTTTTGAGTGTCCTTTGTGAAAAGATAAAAATTATTTTACTAGTCAGACTGATCAACGGAAAAATAACATCAAATAACAAAATCATCCTTGGAAGATTTCATACCAAGATTTTTTAAATTGATTTATATTATATTTTTTAAATAAAAGAAAAAATCACAACCTGCTGGAAGTATCCCTGATGGACCAAGTGCATCTGCTGGATAAACACCATGTACATGTACATTGAAAAAAACCTTATGGAAAATCAAGATAATTAGGGAAATCATGGTATTAGCAGTTATATTATTAGCATGTCTCATGTGCAGAGTTGTCACAGAATAACAAGATGAAATGGTATCAAGGCTGATTACCAAGCTGTTTTTTTATAAGTTGCAAGTTCAATACCTGGGACACTAACAGCAATTGTATCATGTTTATCTCATGAGTATTACCCATATGCCCCATATCTGTAATGCAAAAGACATACCACAAGTCATCAACATGAACAGATGTTTTAAAGCGGCCACTGGCAACATTTTCAGAATAAATTATTCATTGCTCGCAAATGACAGTCAGGCCATTGGAGAATAGAGATATTTTTGCACATAAAAAATAACATACCAAAAGCAGATCGGGACAAATTAATAAGAGGCTAAAGACATCCAGATAGTTTGCCCGTAACTTAACCAACAAATGAATCTATTTACATGAATAATTCACAGGCACATACTTATTGATATTAAAACCACAAGGTCACAGACCGGTCAACCAAGTGCATGCCATAAAACGACTCTGGCTGTGGTTTTTTCTTGTGTTCCATCATTTCAGCATCGTCGCGACATAAAATCATTCGGTTCGGTTTACCCATAAGCATTCTGATTTGACTTAATAATTTCAGCAGGTGAGCTAATGTGTATATAACAGCTTTATAACCATCCAAAAATATCATTTTTGGAAAAATCTAGAGGGCACACTATTTTTTCAAAACGTCCTCATGTCTCATGTGTTTCTTTTGGAGGAGAACGGTATGAACTGTCACTAGCACTATGGGGCAGGGTTTTTGAAGGATTGAAATTAATAGGTGCTCCTCTATGGAGTGCCATATATGTATCTCCTGATCATTTTTGAAGTCCTTAGTTTCCCCCCTTTAATCAGGCCTATGCACCGGTAGTTTTAAACATATCTTTCAGCAGCATCAATGAATTTCACTTACATTGCATAATCCTTTTTATCCTCCCTGGCTTTAAGCCAGGGATTTTTTAATGGACACAAATAGCTTTTGTCCATTGCCTGTCGGATACAATGTGGCTTCTCAAATGAAAATGCTTAATCCGATTTCCAATCCAGGACCGTATCCGATCCTCATATTAACCTACCTGCCTGTGTCGTGTAGTTTACAGGCCCACCTGCAAAATGTTATACATGCTTTTTGTAAAATACGATACCCTGGCTTGCTGGAAAAATAGTCTGTGCCCCTCTATATTGTTTTCAAAATTGATATTTGCATGAGTATAAAGCTTTTATATACATTGCCCTCCACTTGAAATGATTAAAGCCTAAATCAGCACGCTTATGGGTAAACAAACGGTTATAATTAATGTCATCGGCGACATTAATTCGGCAGACGACATGGAAATTGCTGTCAACACAAGAAACACACGCCAAAGTTGATTCCCTCGGCATGCAACCTGTTTTGACCGGGTCCTCTGTGGTTTTAATACCATGGCTGGTATGCACAAAGGGGGTTAACTTTAATCCAGTGTTAAACAGGGTTGTAACCCCAGATCATGAGTTAAGTTCATGTTATCCTCTATGTAATATTTAACCCAGGGTTCAAATTATAGTAGATTCAACCCATCGTGTCACCAGAGGAAAAGTTTGGACACGTCGATTAGTTGGGAGAGGAGGCAGAGAAAGGAATTACATGCCCGATCCCCCTGTTTCCTAATGATCTTTTGTGTTCCTTCGTACCAAAAACACGGACGCTTCAAGTCAGCAGCATTCAGCTCACCTGTTACATGGAATGCATTGAAGCAAATACGATTATCAAAGAATGTTAATGTAGCTATAAATGCGCTTAAACGTTTTGCTTGAATAGCTTTGATTCTTTCAAAATCATAGAATTTATTTTTCTCTGCTATTGGACAACATTTTGAATAGATTTTAGCTGTGGAATTTTAAATTTCCACCCATCCCAATCCCCTCATTCAATGCCCCTGAATACCTTCAGAAAAGTACTCGAGGTGACAACGATGGGTTGAATCTAATATAACACTGGTTTATTATTTATTATTATTATTACAGGCCTTTATATAGCGCCTCTCCCGATTATCGAAGCGCTTCAACAAAATAATAGATAAAACAAATAAATAAAATAACGTATCATATAACCTTAAAATACAAAAGATAACTACAGAAGACTAATATCATATACAATTACCCTGAGACCTATCGGCCTAGAAACAACATTATTATGATAACAATTCAATACCATTATAAAATAGGACCACACAACTCCAGCATAGGAAAAATGTGATGCCACAAACATTGGATAAAAACTCCTCCTTCGGACGAGATGTGTTTTGAGCAACGTTTTGAAACTTTGACATTGGAGCCTGGCGAATTTGAATGGAAGTTTGTTCCCACATTTGGGTCCAAGACCGAAAATGCAGTATCGCCAACCATACGTTTGGTAAAGGGGACATCAAGGCGCATTAATCTTGAGTGATCTAAGGCCACACCCCCGACCAGGCTCATAAGTGTTAAGCATGTTTTGCAAATATAAGGTCCCCCGTTATTTGCCACACATTGTAACACATGCATCAGGATCTTTAAATTCATCAATTCAATTCGTTGCTGGACTGGGCACCAATGAAATCGCGCATAAGGGGACGCACTAGTGCGCTTATTTGACACATAAATAAGGCGCGCAGTGCGATTTTGTTTTTTTGAAAAGCCCCTGTGTCGCTGCACATGTTACTAGCGGACATCCACGCCCAACAAATAGTTGCCATAATCCAGCCGCGAAAGGCCCAAGATCGTACTGCATGTGTCACAAGTCTCACGATCATAAACCCCAACGAATTCTCGCAATATTCGTAAATGAATTGACAGAGCGGCATAATGGATGAAACTGCGTAGCCAATCGTCTCAAGGTTCCAAATATAATACCCCGATTTCGACTATTGATGATGAGGGTTCAATCTCAGATCCACCGATCTTTAAGGAAACTTGCCGGCGTTAAATTAATTTGCCTTTGCGACGAGAGGAATGAAGAACTCGGTTTTTGTAATCATTTAAACAAGTTTTGTTCTTCAACATTCCAATTCCTAACCTCCGCACTGCATTAGGTTAGTCTATCCTGCGCAGATCCATGTCACACAGACCCACCTTGCGGATGAAACTGACATCAAAGCTTGGTGTCGCAGCGTATATGGGGTACGCGACATTAAAAAGGTCTGACGATTTCTGACAGGCCTGGAATAAGCAGTGAAGATCGGTGGACCTTCACTGATCCCTGGGAACACCATATTCAACGGAAATGGCTTATGAGATAATTTGCCAGAAATGCTAACTCTAAAACTATTTCTATTTTTGAGATATGAGTTAAACCAACCCAAGGCAAAGCCTCCGATACCATACTCTTTTTGAAGCCTATCAACAAGAATGGTCGTGGTCTATGGTATCGAAGGCTGCGGACATATCAAGTAAACCAGCAACACAAATCTACCATGGAACCCAATTCGTAGCATATCATTTTTAACACGCAACAAGGCTGTCCTCAGTACTGTGTTCCGCTTCTCGCTGATTGAATGTTTCAAGTGTCTGAGATTTTGAGACTGAAGATGATCAATTGAACCTTGAGATAGCGGGTATTCAAAATCTTGCAATGGTGGGGAGGTTAGATCTGGCGGTAGTTTTTCACACTCCCGCTATCAGTTAGATTTCGTGATAAGAAGTGTAATCACAACCGCTACAGCTTCCCTAAGAGGTGAAGGAAATACCCAGACCTAAATGAATTATTCACAAGAGAAACAATGACAGGGGCAACGATGTCCACACACAATCCTTTAAAACAGCCTGTTGGAATAGGGTCTAGACAGCTGGTTTTGTTTGGAATTTTTGGATATAATTTTAAAACGAACTATCAGTTTCATCAACAAAGTAAAATTCTCCAAAACATGAACATTCATTGCAGCCCGAATTTAATGGAAGATAACTGTCCTGATTAAACATTTCAGTCGAATCATGATTATTGCAAACACTACATCACATATGCTTGCTTGAATTTCCACTACATTGCACATCAACGTTTAGATCTATTTTTGAAGAAACGTTCTCAGAAAATAAATTTGCAAATAATGCAGCAGAGCTTTCGTCGAATTACGAGTAGGCATGCACTATCTTAGTATTCAAAATGCATTAAGATACTAACATTGTTTTTTGGCATGTTTGCATCAGAAAGTACGTTATGAAAATGGTCATATTTTGATTTTCACTAGCAATTCCATTTCCAAGTCTTGTTTTTTTCAGAGTACTTTATAGTCCCCTAAGCTACGCGTTTTTACGCCATTTACGGCGTTCTCCCTTGCCGATCTTACATTATCATCAAACCACTTTGGGGCATCTATAGGTTTTCTTGAACACGAATGTTCTGGACATGTTTGTCAAGAACCCTGCGAGCCCTATGTTTATACTCAGTGCTTGTATGTTAGGATCATCTAACTAACAGTCCGCGAAGTGCGATCTAAGTCGGACTTTAAACAAAGCTTCAGATCTAGTTCCCTGAATTCCCTCTGGTTATGGATTTCCTTTCTGGGGGGGCTTCATCTTGTTGATAACACACTCAACCAGGTGGTGATCAGATCCATATCTATTTGGAGATACATCAAAATCAATCACCAAGTTTTCAAAATCCTCAAGAACATATAACATGGCAAGGATATTGGCCATATTTATGCGTAGCCTATCATAAACTGCTTTAGACAGTTGGGAAGTCAAGATAAATAGCGACCTGACTTCAGGCTTACTTGGTACATCAACATGTAAATTGAAATGCGCCCATTATTAGAAAGTTTCCCAGCAACAATGGCAATATCACATAGGAAACTTTTCAAATTCGTCAAGAAATTTGGATGGTTCAACCCGTCTTTTTTGGATTGATAGGACGATCTATGCAATCAAACCGAAAAGTCTTATAGAATCAGTCACACATGTAAATTCAATTGTTTATAATTTGTCAGCATCTAAGAATCTGAAATACCCAGTTTAAAAAAAAATTGATTTAAAGTGATTCAAATTGCAATCACCGCCATGTTTTTCTGCAACCTCTTGGGAGTTTTTAACAGAGAGTAAACCAGAAGTGGGCATTACCAATACAACGGGTCTTAACTGGACCGATGCCCACCTCGGTGATGACTAAAATATCCAAATCAGTTTCAAGTAAGTAATCATGAATTGTCAAAGTTTTGTTGCATATCGATGGTGCATTCCAACATTAATTGCCAATTCTTCTATTTCCAAATTCAATTTTACGTGAGATGTTCAATTTACATCATTATAGTTATTGTTACATGAGTGCGAAAGTGATTATTGTTTGGATTCTACGTTTTGTCCACCACGTTTTGATCGCTTGCGCCACCTCTTCCTCAAACGTTTTGTTTTTTTATTTGTTCAGATGAAGGTGGAAAGGACAGAACGCTTGAGTAAATGAGAGACCCCAAGCGCCTACATAACTCATCTGGTATACCACATTCTTAACATTAGTCGCACCGGGTGGTTCAATGCTAGTGAATAAATAAAATCCCGCCGTAAAACTAATTCGAATATCAATACAGTTTTCATTGCTTGACAATTCACCTTAGTGACCATAGTGTGGTCATTCACCTGTAATTGACCATAGTGGTGTCATCTCGAGTTATTGATTGAAGATTGCACTGGAATACAATATATTATACAGTACATACCAGTTCATCACCGCTGACAGTCAATGCAAGATCCCAGAATTGCAGAAAATCCTATTCATAAAAATCACAAAAATGAGGCATCATAATGATCCCGTATCATATCATACATATGCCATACAATCCATACGATAAAAATCACAAACACATAAAATTGAGTAAAATAAATCATCGCACGGGAGACGAAAGCGACCTGTGAGGCGCTGCATCAATCCAATAAAGTTAACCCAACCCACTTTTGTGATACCGGCCAGAGAGTACGAGTCTATGATATTCATGTAAACATACACATGTGTTGTATTAAAGTTTATGGCAAACTGAAAGTAGCCTACAATACCTGGCCTGTCTTTGGCCACTTATTAATGTCCCTATCCGCTTTTGTTCCAAAAAGTGGGGGGGCCTAGACTTGCATTTGCCGAGCCAATTGAAATAAATTTCATATTCCCTGCAAAATGTGCCAGTGCCGCTTTAACACCCAGTTGTGAATAAGAGACTTGAACATTATCTCCCCTCAAAATGAAACTCATTTGCTTAAAAAATCCCTCGTTTTTGCACCAAAACCCCTGTTTTTCCTCAATTTTGAATCTCAGGGGGGCGCCTCCCCACCACCCCCTGGTGCCACCCCTGGGTAATGAGTGATCCCTTTGTTTTGGGTGAGCGGCAATTAAAATACCTGTGCTGATAAAAAGGTATTGTGATGTTTGTGATATGAGAGCCTGATATTCGCATTTCGTTCTCGTCAAATTTTCATGAGAACAAAACTGTGGTTTTTGATGATAAATGTATTAAACGTACGAGCAATGTCCCAGAGATATTACTTTAGCCATGAAAATGGCAGTTTTCTTGACAGCTTTGGAAAGAATGATCTGATCCATATACTATAGGTAGCTTGTAATAAAATAAGTTCCATAATTCATGATTAAAAGGCCTATCACAGTGATTTGCTAAATCCGAAAATCAACAAAATCATCAAAATCAGATTTGTGCATGGTGTGTAACATTACATTACCTAACATAATTTCCTGCAAATGAAAAGGCCAGAAGCGACCTAATAAGGACAAAATCGGATATATTAGTCCGTTCTGTCCGTTTCAGACAACTTACTACAACATTTAACAAACTGAATGGAGATCATATCTTTGATACTGCCATTTTCCTTCCTTCCTTTTCTGTCAATCTCATTTGGAAAAGTAATTATGAGAATTCTACAGACTTCTTCACTTTTAATTTCTTGATTTAAAAAAACCAACATCTCTCTTATGTATACAGAAACAATATAAAAAAATAACAGATTTTTGCCATAAACATGGTGGATCAGACCATTTAAATTAGGGTACGGTGATAGGCCAAACCAGGACTGGACATCCACACATTACAGTAAATGCAATTCTATCTTGTTGAACCTAGTTTATTAAAACAGTACTGAAACATGAAGGGCGACTATAGACAAAAAGTGCCGAAAATTTTGAATTTCTTTTCATAAGTTACTGAGATACAGGGTTCTTTGCATTATGATACAGAACTGTCCTTCTATGACATAGCAAAATAATTAAAATTTATTAAACTTCCTACTGGAAGGAAAAAAATACCCTGTATTATGTTCCAACAAAATGGGCATTCAACTGTTAAAAGTTTATAAAAATGATTGTCAAAAGTATATCATGGATGGACACCTGCTTGCTTTTGACAGTTCCGTTTAGGGTTTGATTCCCATAAAATCGCCCTGAGGTCTGGACTGGTATTTGTTTCCACAAACTGGTTAGATACAAACAGTTACTCGAATTCAGATCAGAAACGACACTCGGGAAAGTTAACAGATTTTTATTCAAGCCCTTTAAAGTAAGTGAACAGCCAGGCCAGTTGAGAAGCCATTACCAAAGAAGCTAATTATTATTTTTTCATTAATGTATGCAGCATCATGGTATTGAAGATCATAATTTTAGAGTAAAATTTTGTTTGAGTTTAGAAAATTCAGAAAAAAAAATGTGTCATGCATGGATACTGTACATAAAGGGGAAAATTGTGGCTCCCCATGGCAAAAACCACATGAGCCTGTTTCCCTCATGTGAGTTGGTCTTTCAAAATTCTTGCAGTGCACAGCATGGTGGAACATTAAGTCACCTTGCTAATGGCAGCAAAAATCTTACATTGGTAGTAAACTTTGTTAAATTGACTATACATATCATAAATTGACAATTGCAAGATACTACCTTATGAAGTGCAACAATCAATAGATAGGGCCAGGGATTATTTCTATAGAATTCTTGCATCATAAAATTAAATATGTGCAATGGATCAGGCACAAATGCATTTGGAGGCTGAAATTTCACCAGTGTTTCAAGGGTTAAGGTACCCTATCTTAGACCAGATCTATTCAAATAGGTGCCCTATCCGAGACCAGACCTGTTCAAATTGATATCCTATACGAGACATGGAACTGGGCAATTTAACCCAGGGGATTTAACCTGGGATTTTACAGACCATTTGAGCCCATTTTGTGGACCATTTGATAACCTCTCTGAGATTGAAAAATAAAATATTGATAAGAGGCATAGGTTGAATTTGATGTCTTGAGACCTGCCTAGGTCTTCATTTTTGTAACTCATGTGGTTACCCAACCAAATACCCCATTGCACCCCTGGTACTATACCTTAAGCTTGTGATAAAACCATGAGGTGTTATATAATTTGCTTTATGAAGTGGTTTTGCTTCACGTAAGCTGACGTTACGCACTCGCACATATGGCTGTGAATTGCCACAATGCGTACATCTTACGCTGTGCTAAAGTGATGGTATCACTTAAAACAACCAAATGAAGTATGTCTGTTGCTAAGAAGCCAAACATGCCATTATCTATCCACCCTTGATCTTCAAATAATTGGACAGTATCCAGGAATCAAAGCCAAAGTTCCTTCTTTGTACTGAAAGGTACAAAAGGTGGGATTTCCCTTGCGGAATGTTTGGGCATGCTGAGGAATGTCACCATTATTAATTACACTG
>JAMKCH010049194.1:0-10357 GCA_023653785.1 Ophioderma brevispina | reverse complement strand
CAACTGTGCAAAAATCTTAAAATTGGTGACATTCTTCAAACATGTGCTGTTATTGCTATTACATGTATAAATATAAAGTAGTGTTGGGAGATACCCCCATTTCAATTCCTACAACCCCAGCCATATCAATATCAAAGTTTTCATACATGTACCATCAGCAGCACGAATATGATACTTTATAGCTTTTTATTTCCAATTGTAATCAAATGTGTATGGAAGGATGTGATTTGTTGCTGTGCAAGGGAATATAATATTAGTGAGATCATGAGCCTTTTGTAGTTTCTTCTTAAATTTACATGTTTTCTTGGCACTTTTCCCATAAATATTGAAAAAAAATAAGTATTTTTATAACAAGTAGCGTTTTGAATGTGATGTTGGTATAAAAATATTACTTTCAAGTATCATTATTTAAGTCCAGTACCAAAAGTAGTCACCTAACTAGTAGTGGGGGGGGGGGGTCATTGACCCTATTTTTTTTTCTTTCCCCTCCCCCAATTTCTTCTTTCCTCCTTTTTTTTTTTTTTTTTTTTTTTTTTTTTTTTTTTTTTTTTTTTTTTTTTTTTTTTTTTTTTTTTTTTTTTTTTTTTTTTTTTTTTTTTTTTTTTTTTTTTTTTTTTTTTTTTTTTTTTTTTTTTTTTTTTTTTTTTTTTTTTTTTTTTTTTTTTTTTTTTTTTTTTTTTTTTTTTTTTTTTTTTTTTTTTTTTTTTTTTTTTTTTTTTTTTTTTTTTTTTTTTTTTTTTTTTACCCAATGCTAGTACAAAGACATTCACTGAATTGGCCACTTTTTCTGATAAAAACAAAATTTTGGAATTAAAGTATTTTGGTGATAGCCTTTTCCTACGAAACAGAAAAAATATGTTGTAATCGGGTGGGGCACCTTTAATATCCATGACTATAAACCAGCTCACAAAGACAATAAGTAAAAGGTGTGACCAGTTTGGGTTAGCCTGTATCATCTCTTTAAATAACTGTAGCCAAGAAAGTTACAAAATGTGTCAGAAGAAATCAATTACTGCCTCTTTTACATGCAGTAATGGTTTCAGGAAATTGATGATTAACTTTGCTGACTTAGCTTTTAGCTTAATTGATGATGAATGGAGAAAACTATATCTGGGGACATTAAAACAGAATGATTGCATAAATTGTAAAACAGAGCAAAGGTTCACCTGACATTATTAATAACATTGTTACACATACAATGTGGGTTAAGTTTCTTGAAAGCGAAAAAGTGGTATTATTTGAGCACACAGCCATATTCTTCATTGCAGTGTACCCCAGAACCTCAGAACCTCAGCTTGTCTATCTCTACTCATAGGTACTCCAAGATCAATGCACACTGTTCAGTTTCCAGTTTCAGCACTTTTAGTCCTCAACCATATTTTCCAAGTAATAGTCCTACAGTCGAGTATAATCCCACCCCTACAGTTGATATTGTCCAGTATAGTCCTACAGTCGAGTATAATCCCACCCCTAGACATTTGATAAAATATCCGAACTGAATCAAATCTTTTTTTTGGGGGGGGGGGATAAAATCAAACATGGGTTTTTACTTTCGGATTTCAATAGTAAATTATTGTCGTGTCAAGCAAGCTTGTGCGCGGAGTGCCCATTCTCTTTCCTTAGCGATGGGCCAGACCCTCCGTGTTATTTTGCTCTGGGGGTTCGCCACTCCTCCCGCATAGCGAGTTCTTTACTTCCCAGCATTGAATAATGCTGTACCCATGTATACACCTGGGTGGAGAGAGTAATTGGGTAAAGCGTCTTACTCCGGCGCAACACGTTGCCGCAGTGGGACTCGAACCCACACTTTGATTGCGGGGCGAGTGCTCAATCCACTGGACCACACGTGCCCACACATTAGCACTTAATAAGAGTAATTATTGATCATATTAATTTTGTATACACATGAAATATTTTACCCGATTTGGTCAAATACCCTATCATGCCTGATTTAATATGCTCACTTTTTCATTTGGGGCCCTTCAGGGCCTTCATTTTTAAACAACTTTTAAAATTTTTTATAACAAAGATGTTATGTTCTGTAATAAATAATATATGGTAAATAGAATTTCTCCATTTCAAAATCTTTGATTACAGGATCTAGATGTAAACTTTGTAAGGAACTGTGTTTAAGCAGGTTAATACAAAAAACCACAAGTTTCGGCAATTTAAGCAGATTTGACCACAAAATAACACCCATGAACTGCCAAACTAAATAATGTTTTTCATTAATCATTTGGAAATGTCCTGCAGGAAGAATGCTGCTACACTCAGCATACTTAACCAAAACAACCTATCTTACGTAGAACACGCTGCTGCACTTGCTTATCAATTGTGTATAAACTATGTATATGTAAATTACAAGCTTTCAATAGTAATATCAAATCGTTGACTTTTCGTCTGAGCTTAAATGTCGAGATCAAGCTGCTAATTCGGATGCCAATAGAAGCACCATATTAAGCTAGTGACAGAAATCTACAATCTAAACAAACTGTGGCAGTCACCTTGGTGGAATAGGATTTAATAATATTTTTATTACATTTTTTCCCTGCAGTGCACGTGAACAGTGAAAGAAACTTTTAACACCTACAGAATCCCATTGTTTTACGGAATAGTTTCCCCTTCACTTGTTTCCTTGTAACCTTTTCCAACACAATCTGTTCGAGCATGAAATATTCAACCATCATTGTCGCTTAAGTTATAAAGCTTTCTGGTTACTTGGCTCTTTGCTAACTAGCTATCATGACATCTTACCCAAATACCCTACAAATGCAAATAAACGTACCAATGTTAAGAGTGCATCACGCTAATTACTCCTTGAGTAAGTTTATAAAGCCGATTGCTGACTTGATGAGTCTTTTAAACAGACCCACATTATCACTCGGACAGCTGTGTAGAATCAGCTATCCGACGGCCTTTTGAGAGAACTGTGTTGTTACTTTGGTCCACTAATGAATGTTTGTTATATAAGTTAGGGTTGGAGTTTAGGATGACAGGAGGGCAGAGGAGATTTATTGTGAGAAACAAATTTCTCTCAATCTTCCTTTGAATGGGTGTAGAACCTACCTAGAAGTTTGAGGTTTTTGGACAAACAAGTAAAAAAAGAAAACCAAAAAATGGTTAGTGAACAACAGGTAAAAAAGAAAACCAGTCCCCATGACCGGCAAGGGCAAACCATGGGGGTGTGCTGGCCCAGCCGCGGTTTCATGTCACATTCGTATGATGACATCATTGTATAATTCGTATTATGACATCATATTAATAATTAAAGTGCATTTTCTATCCTCAGTGGCTTGGTATATTGTGGTGGTCAGGGCATGGTATGGATATATTAGGTCTTGCCAGAGTGTGTTTTGAAATCACCCCATGATTGCATAGCAATGTGCTTATACTCATACTGTACTAATCAGCATGTCATTACGTAGGGATGAAAGTGTTCCAAAAGTTAAGAACCCACAAGATATTTCCTAATCATGCACAAATTCCTAAGTATCTAATGCTTTTGGGGCCAAAATTTGAGCGGTTGAATTCCAAGGTTTTTTTTTATGTTATCACATACCATATTGAGGTGAAATTTCCCAAAACTGGTGCATGTGGGATTATTCAAAACACCTCTGCGTCTTTGCCATAACCTCTAACCCTAAGCATACATTAAAGACAGATCAGCTTTTAAACTTGCCAACTCCTTGTTTTGTATCTGGTAGGTAATTCTGGTATTAAAACATTTGCTGGGGTAATTGGTATGTGTCCTGCATCGGAAGGTTGATAACAGTGGGAGTTGTAATTTACACTGAAAAGAACAACAACGGTTGTGTCAACTGTCTACAATAATGAAAGCTATTCCATCCCAAAAAAGTTACCTGTAATTCCAATGTGAATAATTGCATGATTTGACCTACTTCATATTGTCAACAAAAAGGTACATCCCCAAATGAATTCTTCAAAATCTTTTTGTGTTGTATGTCGGGCTTATCTTTGTATTTACAGCTGTAATAATGGGAATTACGCTGACAACGTTTTGGCACCATAGATAGCATACCGGGGTTTACAGGACAGCCCAAGTATTACCCCTGTTGGAATGCAACAAAAAATAGCCAAAAAAAAAAGTTTTGTTCAGTTTGATAGCAAAATTGGTCCAGTTTTATGCTATTCCTCTTCTACAGGTATACAGTGTGAATCAATAAACCTACATTCAGAATAGATTTTTCTTCAAAGGTTAACATTGTTTTTTTGATTCAATGTTTGTTTTGGTTGTTACTGAGGAAAACAGGTATCAGAATATTTTTTTATTTGGTAGTCTTTCGGACTTTGGGTTCAGAAAACTATGACAATTTTTTGCGGAGAGACCTAAAATTCAGTTTGCCGATTTAGCCATACAATTCGAGAGACTTATCGACATTCCATACACATTATAGCAAAGACATTCCACACAGGCAATTTCAGATGGTATCGATTTCTTCTCGGAAAAATATCATTTGAAATAAAATGGTATGTTGTGTAACATAATTATAAGTAAAATATCTTCAAAAAATTAAATTACCATTGTTCAATCATACGGAGGCAAGTTATTGAAAATCACCCATATCAAGGTCTATCATGAACAGATGAAACTGCTCAGATCATTTTGTTTACATCTAAGTAATTATTTTGCACAATACAGTATACTCAGGTGTCCATAATTGCAAGAAGAACTAAGCTGAAGTTTTTTCTGTAGATAAACGGAATTAAAACTTAAATTCAATATGCACTATGTTTTTTTTTCAAGCATAATACAAAACTTTCTATGGCTTCACTTTTTCTCCCAAGTTTCGTTATAAGGTTGTCAAACATAATCTTGCTGAACCATAGTAAACTTTGGTCTTACCCCATCTTTCGTTTTGAATTCTTATTGGGAATAAGACATTTTTTGCTTACATTTTCTTTTATAAGCTCTGTGATATTATTTTTTATAATCTTCAATTACTCTTCCCACCTTTATTGTTTTAACAATAATTTGGTGTTAAATGTTGTACTCAATCACTGCCGAAGACCATGTTACTCTATGTCGCGATGCAATCTTTTGTTTGGCCAAAATCGGCCAACAGGAATTTTTAAGTCTCTCCGCAAAATGCGTACCTTCTCTCTCCAAAGTCCAAATGACACCAAATAAACGTTTTCTTAAAGCTTGTTTATCCCTCGTAGAACCATAGCCACAGTTGAGCAAACAAGTCGGAACTATTGTAAATATTTTTTGTCTGAATGGAGGTTGTGTTGTTGACTTTTGCTCCACCGTGAAACGGAGTGTCCATGCTGTACAGATTTTCAGGTGAGTGCTAATGTAGGGTGACCCCTTAATAACAATTCTCTACCAGGAACAAGACTGTGATTAATTGACCTAAGAAACTACTTGGCAGTATAGCTTCTTAGGAACTACATGTATGTTTGTCCTCTTTCTTGTCATTCATTATCATGGACAGAATTACAGCTTCTGCCTGTGAGTTTGTTGACATGTAGATAGGCAACTTACACACTTTTTGTCAGCTTTTGTCGTGTTTGAGGAAAGCCCCAAAATTTGTTAGGGAAATTAATTGAAAGGTTTTTCATATTTTAGTGGTGTACGTTGATTATTTTATTTATACCTAGCAATTTGATCAGTGAATGGGGGCTTTGAAAAACCTGCACATATATGTATACAGATAGCGCAAAGGGGGGTGAACAAAAAAAAAAAAAATAAAAAAAAAAACAAGGTAGACTAGGGTTGGGAGGTATTATGGTAGGGGGCTGACCAATCAAGAATATCATTTGTACCATTACCCCAAAGCCACATCTGTTTCTAGCCTATTTTCTGGGAGGGAGTGAAAGCTGGCGGAAGAGGGGAAGGGGAGAAAAGTCAGAAATTTTGTTTGGTCTCGAACCAGGGCCTGTTTGGGCCCCAGTCCGTGACTGGGGAATACCATGTCTACGACCATTCGCTGGCCCAGTCAGCGATTTTCGTGCCCATATCCCTCTTCGTGGATGATGCAATCGCTACTTCTGGGACTGGTTGCTTTTATTTCTCCAATCAGTGCTTTGGGATTTGGCAAGATTCAGTGGCCTTAGGGTTAATGTTTTCCTTGATGCTCGTTTTGAGCATTCTTCCAGAACTTTAGAATGTTCACAAAGATATTCCAATGTCACTTCTAAGTGAAGAGTTGTGGTAATTGACCAAACTTTAGCCTGGTGTTTAGGGACAATACAACTTCAGTATTAAACTGGGGTGGGGCAATTAAACTGATATATGACATGGATAGGATTGTAAGACTTGTGCTTTCAAACCAAAGGTCTAGATGCAGAGAACATGTAAATGGCAACTTAGGTCTTTGGGGGTGAAAGGCCAAATGGGGATAACAGGGTCTTTGGGCGAGAAGTGCAAAATTTTCTTTAAAAGTGGAGAGGCTATCCGTGGGTTCCATTCTGGGTGATTTTTTTTCAGTCAAAAAAAAAAAATCCCCCCAAAAAAGGGATTCGTTGTGCTGATATAGTCCATTTATCTTCCTCGAGTCAATGAGATTTACGCTGCGCCATGACTGCATAACACAAATGACTCGAGGAAGCGTAAAAAGCACTATAGTAGTAACCATCTATATGCGGTAGCTAGGGTGGTATTCTCAAGGGAGGTCTAACTTTAGACCTGGGTTTAAAACTAGGGTAGTCTTAATGAATGGACCTTTTCTCGTTAAGTTCGCTGAAAGCTGAATTACAGGTGAGAAATTTTCATGGAGGGGTTGTTGCGGACCCCTCCAGAGCAAAATGTTCACCTATTTCTCATCAATGAGAAATTTCACCACTACTTTTTTTTTCTAACCTAAGCAGTACACTTTGAAAGCACATTGAAAAGATTAAAAGTTTGTTAAAAGATTTAAAAGACCAAACGCACTTGGACCAAACTGCGGTCTGCCATTAGAAGAATACTAGCTTAAGTTAGAGTTCCTCTTTTTCAGACTTTTAACAATTTCAAAATATTCTTTTTACGTCCCATATTCAGACTATCAGCATAAAAAATGCATGTCAAATGAGTTTCAGTTATGAAAGTGTTAAGAAATTTTCTCAACACTTTACATTAACTACATTACACTGGAAAGCACATTGAAACTAACCTTGGCTTTAGGGTTTGACGGTTAGTGAAACTACTCGATAAACTATTCCGAAATTGAAGTATGTGGTATTTATAACAGTGCTGATTAAGAATTTGAAATAAAAAATGGGGGCACTGCCTTGTGTTTTTTGAGTTCTAAGCCATAAACACAAAAAAGGTGTCTGTTGTCACTTTTTTAAACCCCCGCTATTTGTGGGTTGAGCAAGCGTCAAAAGTTTTACATTGCAAGCGCCTAAAATAAAAACCTCTAATTACCAAATTTGGAATTTCAAATATATGACTGTCCGATGTCATTCTTCAAAATTTTTGAAATAAAAAATGGGGGTCACCGACTACTTTTCCATTAAATGCCTAAAACAACTCAAAATTTTAGTCTTTTAAAAATTTGGTGCATCATTGGGCCACAAGAAAAGTTTAACACACACATTCGGTACACGTAAAGCGTAACATGTGCGTAGAGGATGCGGGCCTGAAAGCGTACGTAGAGAGGATCGCTATTTGTTTGTTTTATTCTTTGCGAGAATAAACGCAAACAAACCACACAGAGATCCACGGTATTGGCGCGTGGAAACTTTCGCACCTCAAAATGCCAAGTCTTTCTTTTGCCGCCCGACAGTGGGTGCTAATTGAATGCTCAAAGCTAAAACAGCTTGCGCATAAAACAACACCAACACATCAACCCCTTCTTTAAACCCTGGTTAAAGTTACTGGAGAAAACACTAGCTTACGATAAGATAGAATCAACATTTTAGATTTTAACAAATTCCCATTATGACCATATTCAGATCAGCATGAAAATGCATTGAATGAGTCCAAACAAGCTAATCTCGGTGAGTGGTTTTGGAGATGGCTTCCCAAATGACATGCATTAATTTTGGAAGAGCCTATCTCAACAAGCCACTGTCTACAAGTGTATTATAACTTAGAATCTAATATAAAGTTGAAAAGGTAATACTATAAGCATGATCCAGAACCAGTAATTGTTTCCTCCCTTTTGTACACTTAGTCGCACTTAAATGCACTAGTTAAAATAAAACTTGAAAACCAGTACATTATTGATAACAGGAAGCTAGGCAATGACATAGTGAAAGCCTACATAAGTTCACAAGTGAGCACATAATTGGAATGTACTTATCTGGGATTAATTTTCCAAATTCAAAATGAAATAACGACATATGTTGCATAAAGCCGTACTTTATTCAGCCCCTCGATGCTTTACATGCAGAATTTGATGTGATCTGACTGCAGTTATTAAAAGCCCAAATTGTTAGAGGAAAGCAAAACCTTATTTACTCTTAAAACTGATGGCGATGCTTAAAGGGGGATGGTTCCGATTTAACAAAGTATGAAGTTTTTCATTCTTAATAGATGGCCTTCACTTCCATACCATCTGAAAGTTTCGCGCCGATATTTCAATCGTCTTGATGGAGAGCTAAAAACGTGATTGAAAGCCCCATAGCGTACTCTGTGAAATTAATTATTGGTCGACCAAAAATGGTGTGACATTTGCTCATAACTACAAACCAAACATCCTTTGGCTCAAGATTCACAGGATAAATGTTTGAACAATAGTAGCTTTCTTTGATACCAAAATGTTGACCACTCCGGTAAAATTCTGGGGCTTCTGGGGACGAGGCTATTAGCGATCGGGCCATGGACCTTTAAATTTTTTTGGGAGAACTTTAGAACATCTCGGAAACATTTAAATTTAAACATGTTTAGCATTTAATATCTACAGGCATTATGTTAGCTTTGTGTTAGAACCTAAAACTTTGATTATAGAAATCTAAATACTGCATTTTTTAGACATGTTTAGGCATTTTTGCAGTTAGCCATTGCAGGTACACTGGGAGGATTAACCCTAACACTCCCAAAACTCACTAAAACTCACTGAGCTAAGGCTAGAAAATGCACTAAATCAAAAAAGATACAACGACGTCAATGCACGAACACGCATATGGCCGCGAAATCACTGGCCGGGCCAGCATTACCCTCAGGCCAGGACTGGGGTGCTGGAGGCCCCTGGTTCGAATCCCACCCAAGATGTGCTGTCTTCTTTTTCATCTATCCCTTTACCCCTTCTCTTCCCTTCCTTCCTGGGGAAAACAGTGTTAGGGTTAAGGTAAATGAAGGTGTTACATAATGCATTCATCTTTTGCAAGGGTTTTTGGCACAGAGAATCAAAATGTTCCCATTCACAAAGCCACCAGTTTCAGGCATTCATGCATGTAAATGGAGAAAAGTGCTAAGAGCAAATATGGGTTGAGTGGGTTAAGGAAGGTGTGGTTGGGTACTCCTTTGTGCATGTGTGTGTGCATGTGTACGTGCGTGTGTGTATGTGTGTGTGTTTGTGTGTGGGTGGGGAAGGTGGTGGGAGTATGTGTATAATATGTGTGTGTATGTGTGTTTGTGTGTGTATTTGTGTAAGGGGTGTGGTGTGTGGAGTTGTGGGTGAGTATGTGTGTGTGTGAGGTTATGCATATGTATGCTGGGTGTGTGTTTGTGTGTGTGTGTTTGCCAGTTTGGGGAAAGAAAATCCTACATAGAAAAGGCCATTGCACTTCCTACTCAGAATGTATATGTATGTACAATATTTTTAGCATAAAAAGTGACATAATGTGTCAGATTTTGTCAAATGAAATGCACTACAAGTGCTTTGGGCTATTAAAGCCCCTATTTCTTTCATGGGTTACTTTGTCTTATAGGCCTATATATGGTTGTTGCATATTTATATTTTCATAGTGGCTCAAATAAATATTATTATTATTATTATAGCTTTAAATCTCCAAACCTTATCTGGCTGCCAACATTATTTCACTTCCTTGATTGGGGACATGATTAATTTTTGAATTGGGATATGAATTCCAGGGGAATGTACCTCTATCCATTACCTTTAGACGCTAAACTTCAACATTCTAAATATGATACTTGAGTACTGGAGGTGATGCCACTCTTTTCCTTCGAAGATGGCCAAGAAATGACAAAAATATTAATTTCCTCAACCAGGAAGCACCTCCTGGGTACTAGAGGGGGTAAGAGTGCCTCTCTAGTATTATACTTC
Organism: Ophioderma brevispina; assembly: GCA_023653785.1. NCBI lineage: Eukaryota > Metazoa > Echinodermata > Ophiuroidea > Amphilepidida > Ophiodermatidae > Ophioderma > Ophioderma brevispina. The sequence goes on along the minus strand of JAMKCH010049194.1, from coordinate 182 downwards.
ATTTGCCTTCCTCCGTGCAGTGATGTCAGCGCGAGATTTGACGGTTCGCACCAGTACACCGCGCGCGCTGGTTTAAAACGAAGGTGTTTGTACACGCGTGCACAAAGACGGCATATCTTGACGCGTGCGTAGAAGCTGCGGCAAGGTTGTGACATCACTGCACGGAGGTAGAGAAATGGACT
>JAMKCH010049193.1:0-11118 GCA_023653785.1 Ophioderma brevispina | reverse complement strand
ATTTGTAATCAGAGGTTACTATTTATGTTGTTTTCTTTTAAATGTCACGTTGAACTACATTACCGACACCTCGGTTTGAAATCTTTAACTTGATTGATGTCACATTCTACACGCGGAAGTAAATTCACAATGTCTTCAATTAAAATGTGAATAGATTAATGACTAAATGGTAACTGTTCCCATTCTGGAAAAAGAAGATTTTGTTGGTTGTTTTAGATTTTAAAGCAAACGTCTAGTTAAAGTTTAATATAAACGAGTGAAATTGCACTATTAGTCTGAATATTCAGTCACAACACAATTTATATATAAACGAGAAAAATGCATTATAATTTGAATATCTAGTCATAATTTGGAGATTGCCCTCAGTAGAGTTTGTTTAGCTTGTGCAAATGTTATAAACAAGGTATTGGTTATTTGTATTATTTTTAAAATTTTTAAGAATGTTTCGGGAGTGAAAATTGTTTGATTGAAACTTTTTTTTTTTTTTTTTTTTTTTTTTTTTTTTTTTTTTTTTTTTTCTTTAAAATATCACGTTGAACCATGCTACCGACATCTCTACTTGAAATCTTTATCTTGATTGTTGTCACATTCCACAGCATATAAGTGATAGTTGAAATTCTTTACAATTAAAATGTAAATGCATTAAATTCTTGGTACGAATACGCTGACTAAATGGTATTCTCATTCTGGAAAATATTGAAGATTTTGTTGCTTGTTCAGATTTGAAAGCAAACGTCTTGTTCAAAGGTTTAATATAAGCGAGTAATTTGCAATAATGTTCTGAATATTTAATGTAAATGAAAACATATCTAAACGAGAACAAAAATGCATTATAGTTTGAATTTTTCATTAATCGGACATGTTTTTTTATGTCATTGTTTGTTTTTTCTGTCCTTGTATGTCTGTCGTATATGTTTAATTCCTATGTCATAATTTATTCATATGTAAGTTTATTTGAAGAGGTCATTGCACCCTCACGCTCTGCGTTTAGCAGTGTCCTCATTCATCACCCTTGCATTTATATAGCTTAGTGTATATACTTCAGTTGTCACTTGCAATGTTAATTTAATTCCACTTTACTCATTCCTAAATATAACCGTATATTGCCTGTTTACCTTATGTATTGCTAGTTACCGTATATTGCTTTTGATTGATTGATTGAAAAACTGAATATTTAAACTTTGTAATTGTAATCATGTTTTTCTTTTAAACATGAAACATTCTTATCTAAACGAGAAAAATGCATTATAGTTTCAATTTACAGTCATAATTTGAAAAGTGCCAGCGGTAGTGATTTCTAGTTTGTAAAGATGTTATCCACAAACCTAGTAACGTTAAGGTAATGTGATTTGTATTTTTTCTTGGTGGTTTATGTACTGTTTCGTGATGATAAATAAATAGTTAAACTAAATAGTTAAACTTTGGTTGAATTATACTCAGTGTTTTCTATTATGTTTTCTTTTAAATGTCATGTTGAATTACACTACCGACATCTCGACTTAAACCTTCAACTTGATTGATGTCTCATTCCACAGGGGGTAAGTGATTTTACAATTCTTTTCAATTAAAATGTAAATACAATAAATTCTTGGTAGAATATGATGACTAAATGGTAGCTGTTCCCATTCTGGAAAATATTGAAGAATTTGTTGTTTGTTTTCAATTAAAATAAATTCTTGGTACGCAGACTACAGAATAAATGTGACCTTATTTAACCCGACAAAATTCAGTTACAATTTACCATCGTTGCCCTCGTAACGTTTCCACGTCCTCATCACTCATACAAATCATTTGAAAAATAAATTAACATGATACATGCGTCAGTTTCTGGAGGAGTTTAATGAATCAAGGAACAAACATCGGTGACAGCCTTTTCAGATTTTAAGTATTGTCCATATTTTTAGACCAAAATATGCCACATCTTGAAAAAAGTGTTTCAAATACAACTTACCATTATCATTGACTTTTACAACTTTAAGATACCACTTTATTTGGGGAGTCATTTACTCAGTTGGTCGCCGTGCATTCAAATGGAATCAGTGGATAGGGGAAAAGCTGACTACTTGATTCAAAAGACTGTACCTCGGCATATATTTAACCGATTGGAATCATCTTTGCAGCAAATTAAAGATAAAGAAATAGACCTTCCGATGTTATTTAAAAATTCAAAATGGCGAACAAATCATGGTCAATTTTTTTGACCGACGACGAACCTTGCCAGACATTGAGTAGAAAATTCGTAATGCTTGTATTGAGCCTTCAACTGTTGTTCACTATGTCATATCATGTTAGTAATGTATGTTGAGTTGTGAAATCTGGTCCTGGCACGTATTAATTACGCAAACTCGTTTTTATATGGCGCGCGCGAAACTGTCATCAAATACACCCAACGCTTGCAAAGTAAACCTTCGCGTCTGCTGTTTTGAGTGTGGACGGGACCAGCCCTCTGTCAGCCTCCTAAGGCCTTTACATTGGTTTTCTGTAAAGGAAAGGAGTTGACGAATGTATGTGTACCAATGTATCCAAAATGATGCTCCTACCTGTCTCGATCTCTTTGCAGATTAACCCTAACCTCTTCCTGATTTAAGCCTACGTTTCTGGAGAAAGGGAAGGAATAAAAGGAGAAAGACATTTACTCTTCTCAGTGCTGTATCATTTTGTAGCATATTTTTATGAAAATGAATAAAATTCCATCTCAATTTCTTTTCTGAATATCAGTGACCAAGGGACATACACTATGGTACATTGACTCAAGCAAATAATGGCGTTATTGATAAGAAAATCGACCCGGTATGTAGCGGACAAAGCACTTCAGATTCCCCTTTTTATTTGGAACATTGTTTAATACTGTCCATGCACTTGAAAAGATTTCAGATGTTATCACCGCCCAGTTAAAGATTGAGCTGGCCTCGTCCGCGATTAAAATAAACTTTGAAGTTCTACTGTGAGTTCAATAATTTTGACTGTATATTTCATCATTTATTGAAAAAGAAACGAATGTGAACAAAACTTATGGTAGATATATTGCTTGGTAAGGTGTGACCTAACATCTTTGTGGAGAATCAAGATCCCTAACGTATTGCTGAATCTCATTTCTATTCAATTTAATTACCACCATGTTTTTAGAAGAATACAAAAGAAGGGGGGTCTAGCGACCTATGCTGAAAGCGCGGTAAATGAAGAGAAATGGGGTTACGCGTCAAGTTACTGTAATTTAAGTTTTGTTTCTGCACAAAGATGTTAGGTCACACTCTGCCAAACAACTGTCTTTCATAATTTTTGATTCATCTTTGTTTCTTTTTCGGAAAGATGATGAAATATAAGGTTAATTGAACGCACAGTAGAAGCCCAAGGTTTATTTATTCGCGAAAGAGGACAAGTATCTTGTGCTTTGCGTCATGAAAAAAATAGCTCAATCTTAATCGGGGTGGTGATAGCAGCTGAAATCATTTCAACTGCATGGGTAATAACAATGGATCTGTACGTATTAGATAAAGGTCTCCAAACAGACTAGTCGCGAATATAATGGTCGTTAGATATGTGTTGAGCTTGCTGACCATGTCGAGCCGCAGACGAGACATGTCAGAAACTAGCAAGCGAAACATATCTCCAGACGATCATTATATTCATGAATGGTTTGTTTGAAAACCTTTATCTTGCATAAACGTCGAGCAAAGAATCAAATGGAATTTTATCCAATTATTCGGCACCATTTTAGATCCTCTTTAATAATTTCAACGTTAAAAGGGACATAGGCCTACTGAACTTTTTTTCTTTAAATAAAGCACCAGATGCCCTTCCTATATTGGTATGTGTACGAGTCTATCACCAAGAGATAATCCAAGGGGTAATCTACCGGAGGTTATTTGGTCTTTGGGCATTCAGCTGGATGTATTGTATACTCACCTAGTGAACACTAAAACCCATAGAGGAAATCTGTGTTTCGGCTTAACTGCCGTCTTTGGCGTGAACAATACACTCACCAAGACAAACGGAATGTGGTCCAGATGCAAAACAGCTGACTGTACAGTTCCCAAATTCTTTTATCCTCTATTCTAATTGGGAATATACGTTCATAGTACACCATCACTGACACAACAGAATTTATATCATTAAATGAGTGGACTCGTGAAAAGCATTAAGATTGTTGTTGAGATTGATTCCTTCACTGGTTTTGATTGAGTGAGGACGTGGATTGGTACCGCTCTCGGAAAATTATGGATACTCCAATAATTTTCCCTCTTCTTGACCACGTCTGTCTAACGTTCTGTAGAGCTTAAATATCACCAGTGAGCCTATTTTTTCTTTAAAGAGTCAAAGAAACGCAGTATTTCTGAATATTGTGTGGAGAACCCACGCGAAGACAAATGCCCCAGTATTACCGGTGCAGACGCAGATGGAAAACCACCATTGCAGTTGCTTCGGAAACTGCGAATAAGTCGTTTGACACCGTGAAGGACCAGAAGATGAAGAAAAAGAAGCGGAAATACCCGTCTACGGAGAGACGCGACAAAAGGAGGCTTGCCGCATGGTTGGCCCGGAAGAAATCCGGCATAACTACCAAGCCTTTACCAGCTGGTGATACAAAGTCTCGGAGTACCCAGGACAATGTGGCAGCTCAGGCGTGTAATCTGGAAGCGTCACCAGAGGTGGTTGAAAAGGAAGTGGATATGGACCCACTCCTGCGCTGATGTAGAGTCAGTCCATAAAACATCAGTCCATGGCGATACATGTGCTACGGCACCCGAGGAATTTAAAATCAGCTGAGTTCTTGGCGCAAATAGCCTTAGTAGCTGAAAGCGCCATTACAAACCAACAACAACAACGATTGTTGTTGATGTGGATTGCTTCTCGGCCTTAAGGCTGAAATTATGTGCATGCTTTTATAGACTGCACGCTACCCATTGCACATCATGGGTGGAATTTGTGGGAAGCTTTCCGGCCATCCCTGAGCACACAATCTCCTGGTGCTTTGCATCGGTATGCCATAAGACCTTCTGGTCATTATTTTCATTTGTCAAAGGTCCGATGACCGATTACAATGTCCCTGTACTTTGTGACAGAGTTGGAGCGTCTTTAGGGAGCCCAACTCTGTCATTTGGCGATATGTATGGTCTATTTGGAGTTAACGGCCGATTTTGGGATGATTATGGTATAATATTTTGTCGAATTGCTATTTTTAAAATGTTAATGTGTGTGTAATTAGACAGTCCCGTTGAGAATTTTCTCGCACGATAAATTGTATGCCTAACATTAACTCTAACTTCGATTCCAGAGTATTAACAGTATTATAAATGTAGAATTAATCTTTTTACTGTAATAACCCATTGACATGCCATTCCTATACAGCACAACGCGACACCATAGCTTATACATTTTGAATACAATCCTGCTTACGACACCCATGGAATAAGCGTACGCTGTGGCATTCACCCTGACAGACTTTGTTTGTCTCGCCACTAACTCTCTTAATTACAGGGAGTTGTTGCGGAAGTGTCATCTAGTTAGCTAGATGACACTTCCGCAAAAAAATAATGGTCATGTATAACAAAAGACGGACAATAGATAATGATGAATGGGAAGAGGGCTAGACGTTTATTTCCATATAAAAGTAACTTGAAAGGTGATCCTCATTGCTCGGACGGCATATATTAAGCTATATACCAATGGAAAGCTTATTTTGCCGCGATTTTATATGTAACGGGGTCATATTTATGCTACTCACGATTTGGTTACAAGAGCCAAAATGAAAATCGTCTTTCAAGCAACACCATTTCAGCGAAAGTCAATATTATTGACTTGGGCGGTGACGTCACCGATTGTGTAATCGTCTATGCAAGTGAACAAAATCCCATTCACAAGAGCTCATGCAAGTATCGCTCGCTTCTGCGCTTTCGAAGACTTACCATTGTTTTCTCTAAATTTGCTCAACACCTTCAGAATTATGAGCAATACAGATACAGATAACCCCGGCAGATAACTACTGTTGAAGTATCTGGTAGATTTGATGGCTTATCCCACAAAAAGGGGTTTCAGTGGCATTTTATCATACTGAATTCCTTGCTTCACAGTATTGCTGCAATTTAATATGGTTAACAAGTTGTCGCTAGTTATTACCGCCATGTTACGCTAGATGAGCCAAGACTTTACCGAACCCACTAGCAAAGCCAACAGTGATTATTAAAACAAGGTTCAATATTACCAATGATGACTGGTTCCCGGTCTGACAAAAGTAGATTAAATTTTCCCGTTACTCTCCCCGATAGCGCCTATACCTAATGCGAATTCCATCCGGGTTAGCTAGAGGGTGTACGTAATCATGGAAGAGCGCCGTGTCCCTTTATACGCACGCGGTAGGTTTTTTTTTGACCATCCCACCAATGCTCCAGTAGCAGGTCTCCCTCATTAACCTCAAAGGGCAGCTATTTATTTTTCATGCTCATGGAGCATGAGTGGTGGTCCAAATCTCACGCCTTCGTGTAACCGCTGGCCTCTGAGCTCTGCACTATTCATCGGAAGCGATGAGAATCAAGCGATTTTTTTACATTTCTTGCACACTTTGAAGCCGGAATTATAATTACCAATCTACAGAGAGCAAGGAACCTAGTCAACCAACTTTTATCGCTATATTGGCGAAATTTCAAAACATGAGAAGAGGACGATTTGGTGTTCCGTTTTCCATTGGAAGATGCATTTCTCATCAGACTCGCATCGCCTACGTCATCCCGAATTTGCAATGCAAGAGAAAGTAAGTCGTATTTTTGGCGTAAAATCGCAACGAACTATAGTGTTAGTTTTTGTTTGGCTTATAGCGGCTATATTAACGATTATTTTTTTTGGGAAGATATTTTTGGCATCCTTAAGTCATAGCTTTCCCATTGGTATATAGCTTAATATATGCCGTCCGACATGAGGATCACCTTGAAGTGTTTTATCCTCTGCATACCGAGCGGATCTGGATATAACAGTGCTATTATTTGCCTCGAGTCAATGCAGCATAATGTACACTTATCACGCTATTTAGGTAAAGGAATTGTGATGACATTAATTCATTTTCAAACAAATGTGCAACTTTGAGCTAGATATACCCAGTGATTAGAAATATTTATAGTAATCGTGCAAATCAGTTACTTCGCCGATATGCGTATCAAAGTCCTTATGCAAGCTCCTTCTCTCTTTGATCCCATCGGCTTATTGGAATGAATCTTTCATCTCGCAACGAGAGGCAACGACAATGTCATTGTTCAAGAAGTATCTGAAATCTCCTGTAGGTCAAAATAAAGGTCAAAATAATAAGTTCCGCCCTGACAAAGTACACTTTCTGGACAAAAAAGTTTTAGGCTTCTTAACTGTTACAAAATGGGAAATGTTCATGGCAATGTTACCAAGGGGGTGAAACCACTGATCTCTATACAATTGGATTGGAACACCACAGTTAATTGTATATTAGATGAATGGCGCAACAGGGCTGGGATTTTCTTGTTCTTACGAACCACACGTACCATTTCAGAGACACAGTTATGTTTAAAGCGAAGTTGTATCCCGGGTGAACGTTTTAGAGAACCATGCCATCCCTTACGCGAAAAAACAATGAGCTCACTGAATTGCTTGATTCTGTAGTCTGTTATGTCGCTTATCCCCCAAACATATTCCAATGAATAACCAATGTTATGTTAAATGGCCGGCTCTTAACCACCGCTTGGCTCTTTTTGGATGACCAATATGGCCATCAGTGCTTCAATTACGAAGCCCAGATTCCAATCCATTGGATAGAGATTAGTGTGTAAACGACATTCAAACCAGTGTCGTGCTGGGCGCTGACTTTTGAATATTGCACCGGATAATTATAAGTTTGGGGGCGTATACACACATAATGTCAATTCAGATACAAACAATCCGCCAACAAAATATCAGTTGTTGGATGTGGGTGCTATTGGGTGGTTAAATTTTGTCTACCCATGGGCCACCCAAAGAATTGAAATGCAACCTCGTCGTCTTGATTAAATAAACCGCCTCAATGGAATAATCTTTTCACCTAAGCAGGCATTGCATTATGAGAAAAAAGAAGTATATGAGCCACAATGATCCAGGTACACTCTTATTACACTGGCACCTCGAACACTACATTAAATTTGTATCACTACCGCTTTAGTGGATATGCCAAAGCGGCACCCACAGTATTGTGGAAGAAGCGGAGGCAGCCATTAATTGCTTTCTATTGTTGGTACTCTAGGTTTTCTTTGTGGTCGGCAAAAACATTGGAGACGGTGAATTTCTAAAGATTACGTAACGTTTTGCCTCTCTATCTATATAGAACCTCTTTGAATGTTACACCATTTAATGTGCAAAAATAAAATCACCACAATAGTTAATCTTCTCCCTGAATGACGTTCATTTATTAAAAATTGAGGAATATTAAAAATGGACCACTCAAGCATAGGATTTAACAATCGAGAAAATCCTGATGGACAAGTACCAACCTGTCTAGTACAGGGTAATTTTATTTTGATTTTTGGTAACAATGGATAGTCTATGGTCATTTCTTTCCATTGAGGCTACCGAAACGAGTACCAACATGCCTATAATTACTTCAGACTGACGTTATAAGGTTCACCATGTCAGCACTACTGTCAATTTCCAGAGCACACTGTGTAGAAATAGGGGAAAATGTGTTTTTTCCACCAAAACAGGTTTGGAACATCCGATTTCCACACGTTTTTGCTCTCTTTAATATGATATGACTAATGTCAACTCAGAGTTTTTAGTGCTACATTTTTGTTGATCGGAAATATTGCGAAATTCAATTTCCACCAAAGAACCCCCCCCCACCCCCCCCCCCCCCCCCCTATAGCCAGTATTTTTATCCTTTCCTCAACTTAATGACGTCATGTGGACGTCATAACTGGAATGTGTTACTTATTTTGGAACCAAGGGAAAGAAGAAACCACTATCCTTGGTACCAAATTTATGGTAATCGGATGTTCCCTTATAGGGTAAAAACAATCATTAAAAAATCTTTAACACTGATTTTCTCGACTGTTACAGCCCTATGCAAGAAAGGTCATTTATTTATTGTCATCAAATTTAATAAATGACGTCGTTTCAGGGAGAAGTCACTGCGTGTGGAACTTTTTTCGCCCATTAAATGTGTAACATTTCCGTGTACATTTTAATTTTTTTTACAGGTTTAAGGAACTTAACTTGTCTAAAAAAAGCACATTTTTCAGGGGTGGGGGATTACTTTTTTTTTTGACTGTTTTATTCCACACTGTTCTAGCTGCATGCACCGCGATCCTATACATACATTTTTTGCATGACTACCACTATCTAATGTCGTCTGATATTAGATAGGCCAACGACCGATGATGTTGCGTGTGACGATATTGTGAATTTTAAACCAATGGTCACAACAAAGGATTCTACTAAAAAGGGGAACCATATGATGTAGCAAACAGTAGATTCTGACAGAAAGTACTCCGGACAAATTTTATTTAGGCTATCAAAAATAATAACTAAATTTATTGTCGTCTGAATATTCTCTCAATTCCATAACTCTCATTAACAAAATAGTCTAATTCTTTGAGATTCCAACACGTTTACAATACCCAAATGTGTGTGTTCAGATAACCGCTGACCAAGGCCCCTATGGGGTGTACCCAGAATTTTGATCGAAGGTCATTAAGGGGCCATTAAGGGGACCCTTCCGGTCGAATTCAAAATTCAAATTTGCTATATGCAAGGTAGCTTGGTCACGTTACTCATTCATATGAAGCAACTTGAGCCGGTAATGAGACCCTTCACCAAATTGTGCTCAACTGGGGGTCACAGGTCATTAAAGGGACTCCGGTCTTATTGTGAAAAATTAATATGTCATTTGCAAGGTATACCATGGTCACGTGACTCATGCATACTAACAGCTTCAGACTCTTCACAAAATTTGTGCTCGGTATGGGGTCAAAGGTCATTGTATCCCCACGGCAGGTTCGTGCTCTTTTGAGCACAATTTGTCTCTAGTTACCTAGCGGTTGCTAAGCACTGCTAGGTCCTGTATTTTTTAGAGATTTCTTCTTCTTTACCTACCTTGTGCGAAGCACGCTAGGCGCTGTTAGTGTTTTCGATTTCTCTTACAGACGGCCTCTGGCCGTCTTGTTTCTGTTTCTCTGATGCGTTCTTTCTTACTATGGCCCTTTGAAAACGGGGCATAGGTCTTTGCTTATGCTGTTTAGTTATATTCGCATGTGTTAACAGGCGAATATATTGTGCTTGTGCTGTTTTATTTTCTTCTCCTTCTTCTTCAGACGCTTTGCTTTTACCTTCTTCTGCCAAAGGCTTTGTCCCTATAAGCCAAAATCGGTTCAGAAGAACCACTGCCCAAGCTACACCAGGGGTATTGATCTTTGACCTCTTGTAGGGGTTACGTGGGCCGATTAAAGGTGCACTCGTCGGAACTCTTAAAATTCATTTTCTGCCGCCGAATAAATCTATGACACCCGATGTTGTCAGAAGAACCACTGACCGAGACCCTTCTAGGGTGTACCCAAGTTGGGGTCAAAGGTCACGTGTGCCGATTAAAGGGCATTCGGTCCGGACTCTTTAAAATGTAATCTTCTTCTACAACAACCCGTGATGGTGACATGGCTCCGTCAATGTACTCGACCTTAGTCGGTGTCTAAGGCTTGTACACATAATTTTGATCAAAGGTCGACGGGGTCATTCCGGTCTGATGCGAAAATCTCACAAGTGCTATTAGCTAAATGGCAGTTACATGTCAGTGACTCCATGCATATGAACAGCTGGCCAGACCCTTCACCAAAGTTGTTGCGTCACATGGGGGTCAAAGGTCACTAAAGGGGTACTTCGGTCTTAATGTGAAAAAAATTCAAAAAATCATATTTGCTTTATTAAGGTAGCATGGTCACTTAACTCATGCATAGGAAACAGCTGGAGACCCTGCACCCAACATTGTGCTCACATGGAGGGCAAAGGTCATTAAAGGAAACGTCGGTCGTAATGTGACAAATCTTCAAAATCATAGCTGCTATACCAAACTTTGCATGGTCACTAAGTCACTGCATATGAAAAAAGAAAGGCCCGTTTTGTTGAGGACCCCTTCACCAA